>JAOYNN010202110.1:0-10754 GCA_025770095.1 Goniobranchus kuniei
TCTCTCTCTCTCTCTCTCTCTCTCTCTCTCTCTCTCTCTCTCTCTCTCTCTCTCTCTCTCTCTCTCTCTGTGTGCGTAACTTGACATTGTATTGAATATGACATGTATATTATTATAAACTATGAACGAAACATGGTTTGCTACTTTCTGTTGGGAGAGGGGAAAGGTGTTCTTTTCCCACAGAGGTCTACCATGACATATTTTTTTTTAAACGGATTGATTTAGTGAGACGGGGGGTTAATATGAAACTTCCAGAATGTACCGATTTCCGTAAATGTACGGAACATTGTAAGCACTGGTAATCCAGGCACAATCATGAAGAAATGCTCTCACAGCTTATCGCTTAAATTTGACCAGGAAGAAGCTATAAAAATAATAAGGAACACGCATTCCGTTCACTGCATAAGTAACCCGAAATTGTACACAACAGGTGGTATGACGATCATTTCATACTGTCAATTGGTTGTCTGATACCGCAGCAAAATCACGATACTCGCTGTAACGACCCGGAAAAAGCAGAAAACGGACTTTCAACGTTGCATACAGACTTACGGACTCCAGGCGGCAAATACGGAACAAGTCTGTATTATACGGAACGGTTGGCTACTATCAATTACCCTGTTCCTACATTAATTTATAAAATTTCAACTTCTTCAAATTATTAGTTGACATTTTATGGAAGTTTGGTAGTTTGAAATTTCAATGATGGGGTTTGCTGTTCTTATAAACATTAGAGGAATAACAAACCGGGTCCAAAGAAAAGATTCAGATAGCCATCAAAAGATCTTTTTCATGTGCAAGATTCAGGTATTGTACCACTTAAACAATGACAATAAAAAGACTAAATGAGTAAGGAAAACACTGAATTCATGATTGTAAGTAAATCTTTCCTCTTCTTCTTGTTAGATGTATTAAATTTTGGGGTTGCCATTAGCAGAATGCTGGAAACTGCAAGGTGTGAAGGAGGCTGGTTGGAAAACTGTCATGATGCCCTAATGATAAACACGGTGACACCAGATTGCATAATGGAAGAAGTTTTGTGTTCTCTGACTACAGTGAACAATTGCCATAACTTATTCAATCTGGACTACAGTTCTCTCATATCCCCAAAAGGAAGCAAAACTAAAATACAAAAAAACTGATTGTAGTACACATGAAAACGTAAAAAAACAGACAAACCCAAACCTTGTATTGTAATACAATTTCATTCCACCCCCCCCCTCTCCCACGCACACACAAATGAATGAGGACAAGTAAACCAAGTTTAAATATAATTCACTGAAATAGGAACTATGAACACATAGATCTATATCATGTCTGTTTGAAAAATGTGGCAGGTAGTTGTTCTGGAATAATTGATCCCGTAGCCCAAAGCTGACAATGGCATTTACAAAGAGGATATTTTGGCAAGTGATTCAACATCAACTTACCTAACCAGTCCACTGCCTCCCTGATGTTATGAACAGTCCCCAAAACAACCTCTGCATTGAGATTATCGGGTAACTTTGAAATGAACTGACTTTCAATGGGAAGCTGAAATATAATGAGGTTTTTCATCATATTACCATACTTTTCACTGAATGACTGCACCTGTAAAACTCTCAATAAACTTCAAAGACACAATTTCCCATTATGTGACATTTAAAATCAATCTAATGGTTTCCCTGGCAATTGTTTGTGGACAAGCAAGTCAAGTTTGGATAAAGTTTTACCTTTGCCTAAAAATTCTTATTTTGATATGAAAAATGTTCATACATCACATAAGTTTAAAAAAAAAAAAAAAAATTTAAAAAGACTAAGGAGTAGATCAATAGCAGATCACATTTTGCCTGAAAAGGGTGTTAACAAAATAGTCATACATGAATAATTGAAATTGAGAAATGAAAGTTTAATTTGCAATGTATACGGCCTCAAAAGTTTAGAATTAATCAAGTTAATATCATACTCAAGTTGTTTTTGTTATATTGTTAGATGTTTGAATTAATAATGTACTCCCCAAACCCATCCAAAAAAGAAGGAAAGAACTTTTTAAACACAATCGCAAAATCAAATCACAGCATTCAACAGCATGGGTATCAAGCATGGAAAGGGAGATTTTGTGTCTAAAATTTGGCAGAATCTTTCTCTTAACAGGAAGCCTTCCACATCGATACAATCAATCCAAACTCATTCTGCAATATTTTCATACTGAAAAGCCAGTTCAATATGATTAGGGTAAACTAGACAAAAAAAACAACAACTTATGTTCTCTAATAGTGACACCACTTTTTAAACATCTGCTGAACATAATTCTAGACCCTTACCCATATATATTTGGCCATCAAATTCTTACCTGCTGATTCATCAAGGAAAGATAATATTGTAGTTCACTATGATTGGTGATCATAATTCCTTCACCTTTGGTATCATGCCAAGGTCGACCTGCTCTGCCAAGCATCTAAAAGACAAATAAAGAACTGTCATGTAAAAAGCATTCCTCTCAAAAATGGAATGAATCTATCAAATATCACTACTCTATTTGTTAAAAAAAAACTTAAAACAACTCTCATTTAGAGTAGAGTAAATATTCACCTGAAGTACATCTAGGGCACTAAGTTCCACCCATCTTCCTTTTTCAGGACTATAGATCTGGGTGCCCTTAATGATGACTGCATGGGCTGGCAAATTGACACCCCAAGCCAGAGTAGATGTTGATACCAAGACTTGGATATGTTTGTCAGCAAACAAGTCCTCTACCAACTTACGATCAACTCTGAAATAGAACAAAAAGACAAACATGACAAATTAATAAGAAATACTCTGCAACAGTGCAATCAAATTCTTTTGCTTTTCATTGTCCGTTTTTAGGGAGTAATAAAGGGAGTGTTCCTGTTTTGTATATGAATAATAATAATCCAATAAAAACCTTGGCAATGCACAACTAGGACAAAGGACAAGAGATGTGATGTTTCAGACCTTGTACTTTGGCTCATGACAACACTGGACTGTAAGAAATTCAGTGTGCACCACTTATATTGACATTGCATCTTTCAACATTTCTTTCTATCGACATCACTTGCAAAATTGTCTTTCCCCTTTATTTACCAGGCTGAACATAGTCAGCAAACTGTTATTTTTCACTGGTAGTATCATAAATTAATCAGATTTCATAGATCTAGTTGTGTAGTCTGATGAAGAACAAGTCCCATAATGTCATGTTTATTGTTATGAATTCCTTGTTGACAAATAACTGAAGTAATTAATTGAAATTGATAATTGCAATTACAGTAACAGAGTTAGAGAGAGTGCGTTTTATTTTAAGTCACCATCTGAAATGTCTGCTCATGAAAGATGATCTTACGATCTATCATATTCAACTTTTTCTTCCAACTTCACATGAATGTAATCTCCAGGGATGTAAATGGGTCTCGGAAAAACATTAGGAAAATTGTTAACAGTGTGTTATGTAATCTTATGGTGGTTCTCTCCAGAAAGCTACCCCTGCATATCCACCCAAAAGCCAAGCCAATTGCAGTAAATTATGTTTACCCAGAATGCACAACATTTAAGATCTACTTAGATGACAAGAATTGATCCAGGCCTAGGCCTGTAGTAGGAGTAGTATTATAGGCTGATAATAAATCTAGACTAGATCTTAATTTAGGCTATTAAGATTTTAAATTCTAGCAATTCATCCTAAGGCCTGTCTGTTCTGAACTGAAATCGCGCAATCCAATTTCGAAACTGCAATATTTCCTAGTCTTCCACTAGGAAAGCATCGTACGCTAGGCCTTGCAAAAAGACCCGTCTCCTTCCTAGCCATCCACTAGAAAAATATGATCTGTTTGAGAATTCTTTTGTTGCCTAAAGAGCAATTAAAGAATTGCATTTCTCTGGTGGTAAGAGTACTCATTTGGTTCTATGGGCCCAGAGTATAGGCTAGGCCTACACTTAATGACCTCGACCTCATTGGCAATTACATTAGGCTTATATTATATTGTAGTAGTAGAGATACGAAATTTAATTTTGGATTTTTAAAATCGGTTCAAGTATGGGACTGCAATTTTATTACTGATGAGGCTTGTAACTTGACGTTTTGGTACTTGATACACAAACATGGACAATTGCCCTGATATATTTTTTGCCCAGGAATTCCAAGAAACTAGGAAAGATTTACCTCCCTGAATCTCATTAAAAAAAAACTTACTTGTTCATGCCAGCATGATGAATAGCAAATCCGTACGGCAATAAATCTTTCAATTCATTGCTCTGCAAATAAATAGAAATAAACAAATACGGTTTTGATCATGACTGTTAAGCTATTTATATGGTAGTAAACAATGTTCATCACTTTTTTAAAAACTTTATTTATTAACCTTTTCCCTGCGTCGCGCGAGCCGACTCAGGCTACTCTGTGTCACAAGCAGCACTCAGGCCTAAAAGAGGCAATACTGAGTAATGTATGGAAGAATCTATTTGCATGAATGACCTCCCCTTAGTGAAAGGGAAGTCCAGGGACTGTTGTGAAAGTGAAACTAGAAGCCAAATCACACTCTGTCACTATTAGTGGAATTTTTTTGTTGATCTGTCCACATTTCACAAACAAAAGGAAATCTTTGTTGACATGGCTTCAACCAGTTAAGACTCCAGGCGTCTGTTCACGGCTTTAGAAGTATTAGGAGAGGTAAATAACGATCCTGATAGTGATGAATACGACTTCGATGAAGGTAGTGAGATGGATGAAGATGAAGAAGGTGTTTACAAGATTGATGAGAGATGTCATAGAAGATGATCAGGTTGACCAGGAAGATTTACCATAGAGGATAGACAGTGTCATAGTTTTTCAGATACTGAAGATATGCCTCTGACTAGATCTAGATCAGTATCATCAGATGATGACAATGATGGTGATGGAGTTACAGGCAGGTGGGCAGGGCATGGCAGAATTAGAGGAAGGGGGATTGGCAGAGGCAGCGGAAGGGGGCATGGCAGAGGTAGAGCAAGAGCTACAGTTGTAAGGCAAGATGATTTGGTTGAGAACTGGGAGCCAGCAGGTGCTGAACACCCAAATGGTAATATTGACTTTGCTGACAATACTGGCTTTTTGGTTGATACAACAGACTTTCAGCCTGTTGACTATCTCCAATATTTCTTTTGATGAGGATCTTATCAATCACATACGGATTCAGATGGATCTCTATGCACGTCAATTTTTGGATAACAATCACCTCGCGCACGGGCGAAGGATTGGGAGGAGACCAATAACAATGAAATAAAGATTTTTCTGAACCACATACAGCTGATGGGAATCATACAAATGCCCACCCTCCAGCTCTACTTTTCAAAAAATATTCTTCATCGTCATCCTGTATTTGGCGCCATCATCACTTGCGTTTGTTTCCTCCTCCTTCTCTGTTCCCTTCACTTCAACGACAACAACATGATGCCAGCTCGGAATGACCCAAATTACGACCGGCTGGAAAGGCAATTTTTGACCAAAATTTTCGGTAAGAAACATCATTTCTCTTGAAGATTCATGTTAATTTGAGTGGATTGAGTAAATGTATTAATTTTTCATGAATCTGTATACATGGGTGTTACCTGGAGGTAAGCTTTGATTTTTGGGCAAATACAACTTTTGTCTGTCAAGTAGCGCCTGAACACACAGCTTTCCGACTGACATTAGCCTACAATGCTTGCTATGGTTCACATGGACACTAAGCCTGCATACAGGCTCAATTTGATGACCATGGGGCAGAGATAGGGGGCGTGGCTCTTCATATACTATTGACCTAATTTTTCCTGGCATAGCATGAACCACTGATGATGTGGCCATGACCTTCCCAGCTGATCCCTGTCGCAATACTATTATGCTGGTACAGTCATTCACATGCGTCATGTATGAATTGTTGATAGGATTGGGCCACATTGCATGGTTCAGGCCGATAGCCTTGTTTTGTAAACACGATCAAAGGGCTTGTGTTCCAGTAAGTTACAATATAATTTTATTTATATCTCTCGCTTGCTACATCGGCAAATATACCATTGCAAGATAATGCCTAAATAAAGAAGGTTGATACCAAACACCCATAAGCTTCAGCTGAAAGTTACAGGAGGAAACTTTTCAAAAGGAATTGAGTTCTTGTGTTTGTTGTCTCCGTCCCTCCCCTCCCCCTTTCCACCAGGTTTCGATTCCTCTCTCTATCTATTTGACTGTGTGTGTCTCTGTCTATCCCTTTCTCAGTCTTCTGTCCGTCCGTCAATCTGTCTACTTGTCTATCAGCCACCTTCCCTCTCTCTCTCTCTCCTTTCCTCTCTTTCTCCCCCTCTCTCTTGAAGTCATTCTGCTTTCTCTATCTCCATCTTCCACTACCTATTTGATCTCTCTCTCTCTCTCCTCTCAGTCTGTCTTTCAATTTGTGTTTGTCTGTCTTTCTGTCTGTCTGTCAGTCACTGATGCTGCTGCTGAGTTCAGTATTGATCCTGCCGGTCTACCTGCTGTAAAGAAATCCATCAGCAGTGACATAGGAAGAGATGCTCGTAGGTAAGGCACAAAAAATGAGCATAAACGATCCTTCAAGAGTGAGTTTCAGGTTACCGATGAAGCACATAAAAGAAGCACAAAGAGAGCTGCGGTTCATGCAAAAGCCATTGAGGAGTCTGAAGAAAAGGAGAGAGGTCCAGCACATGGCACAGACATGTCTTGCCCAGTTTTTAATGGCGTTTCTGTTTGATTTTTTTTTATCACTTTTTGTCTTCAATTGCGTTTTTCTCAAAATGTTTTTTGCTCCTTATTATGGATCTACTTGTTTGTTTCTGAAGATATCTTCATGAAATTTGGTATGATTGATACTTAGACCAAAAGAAAAAATCATTCAGAAGAACTTTTTGATATTTATAATACTTCTGTGAAAACTGTTTGTTTTTGTATAATTTTTTTGTACTTTTTTACACCTTTTTTTCAAAAATTCATAATAAAACTTCAGGATATGGCCAAAATCATTTCTTGATGATTTTAGATATTGTTTTAAAAAACATGTATAAAGTTTGAAAGGCACAAATGAAAAAATGTGAAAGCCTATCGTATATGAAATTGGGTGAAATTTTGTAACAAAATCCAAGATGGTGGCCGTTTCCATGGCAACATGAAGTGTAGGCAAAAAAAATCTACATATTTCAACTCAGCGTCCCTTGTCCTACAAACCTGTATATAAATCAAATTGATGTGATTTGTAGGGAAAAACTTTGTTCCAGGTTCCCCCCTCCTTCCCCCTTTGGACTGACTGTATTGATATTATTGAAAAAGTATATTTAATTGCCATTTGTCTGCAGAAAAGAGAATCATTATTATGTGAAATAAACTAATGCAACTTTCTGTTTTATGCAATCAGTACCATGATATGCCTTTTGAAACTCTTCCTAATTTTAGTTCTGGCTAGAATTTGGCTAGTATCTGTGGTAAGATGGGTAGCCTTGTTAAAGTTAAGTAGAATGATAATGTTATAGGGGGGGGGGAAATATAATTGCTATTTTCTGCGTAAACGAGTTAGCCCAATTATGTGATATGAAGTGATAGAACTATTTCTGCTTTGTCTAATCAGATCGTGATGTACATTTAACACTTGATAAAAGTACAATCAGTAATCTACCGTTAAACACCGAGTTTGCCTGCTACACAATATGATTCTGTATGAATGTTTGTAAATGATCTTACTTCATTGCGAGTTTGCCAGCTGCGCAGTATAGAACAGGTTATTCTTAGTGAATGTTTATAAAAGATTCTGCAAGATTGCTTGGGCAAAATGTTGTTTCACTTAGATATTTTGCAAATGAGTATCATATATATCTTTATCATTGTGGAGGCTGTGGCTATTATTTTGATTTTGATTTATGTGTTGTTTTCCTGTTGTCTCTAATATTTTTACAATCTATACATTCAAAGGAAACAGAGGTCAGCACTCTTCAGTCACTGAATAACCTGATTGTGTACATTGAAGATCCTTTCTCATTTTACAGGTGAGTATAAATCAATTCATTTGATACTTCTTCATGTTATAGTTTTAACTTCATTTGCAGATTTTTACTTATATATGATTATCTGCTCATGTAAATTTCTTCTTATTGTCGGTTTTAAAGCCCTATTGGTTTGGATTGATATGAAGTGAAATGTTTTTAATCCATTGCATTCATTGATATTACAGTAGTATGATGCATTATTGTGGGAAGTAACATTAATCCATGAAGGGCCACAGGTATATATGTAAAGCATACTTCCCTAGTGAATTAAGAAGTGAGGCACAGGACCCTGACCTTCTTTGATAGAAAATTGTTTTTGTTCCTTATATGGAAATTGATCAGGAAGTGACATTTGATATACTTTAGGTATAGCCAATGGGTTTGCAAGTTATTTCAAGCTGCTACCTTGACTGATAGCTTTGGAATCAAGCATTTAAGTGATGCTATCAGACCCATGTGTTGTCAATCAAATTTGATCAGCTGACAGATGACACATCTGGTTAATTGGCCAAGAGCTTCTAGGGTTCACTTAACAAGGCTACTGTTCAGCTGACATTCCTGAGGATGAGGGGTTTGCAAAAATGTTTCATTGGCTAAGATTTTAGTCTTCCTATAGATCTTCTTCTCTCCTCTTACTCCTCCTCCTCCTCCTCCTCCTCCTCCTCCTTTTTATTTTGAGGAATTTATTACACAAGCTAGCTTATTATTTCAATTATGCATAGGTGCCACATTTCTGCCGAAAAGCGGAATTCCGCTTTTTCCATTTCGTCAGAATGAAATTTCGACTTTTTTGAAATTAAAAAAATCTGAACTCGTGCCGCAAAAGCAAAAGTCTGAGGTCACGGAGGTTTGAATGCGAAAGTTAAAAACTACGACGCACGAAACTGCAAGGCCTAATTGCTAGTCTACTCTTTACTTTAAGCGTTAGGTCCTAAACAAAAGACTTATTTGTTGTGAATGGAATCTACCCTGCGCGCAGGTCATCAATGAAAGAGGAGGGAATGCTCGAGAAATCAACAAGGACATTAAAGATAAATAGAATTGGCCCTGGATCGAGAAGATAGACCATTGCGACTCTCTGTTCTCTGAGTATTTGAGAAAACTGAACAAGCCAAGAATTATCTGTGTATGTGTTGTGCGACAAGGATTTTATATTCATCTGGAGGACCACTGAGCATGCTAACCTGCTATCGCATTCCAGATCTAGAATCTAGATAGAGTTGACATCTAGATTCTTGATCTAGAATAGATTAGATCTAGATTTAGAATCTAGATAGAGATCTATTATCTGAAATCTAGGTCTAGATCTAGATTCTAGTTCTGTCTCTCTAGACTTTCTTGATAGATAGGCCTTGTCTAGATCAAGATCTATAGATCTATGTAGATTCTAGATCTTCTGCACCAGTGTCCATTGTGTCGTACGCCATTATGATTAATGGGCGTCACCGCGTCGTTTATCACAGAAATTGACATTCTCTGCGTAAAGTTCCTCCTTTTTCAAAATTTGGTTGTGGCACCTATGACTATGGCTGTAGGATTTGGCAATCTTGAATGTGGGTTTCAAACATTAAATATTTGATTGACTCCTGAACTTCACCATTTTTATTTCAGAGTGACCTGTCAGCTTTTCAGCACAGTGGAAAGGCGGGAATCACGCACCCTTTTGTGCAAACTTTTCAAAACCATGACTGCCAGCAGAGCTAATCTGTCACAAGCATCAGAAATTATAGATAATGTAAGTAGCCCCTTCTAGGCAAGGCAATGAGATATCTCTAGACCTCCTAAGTCTCCCCGCTCTCTGGAGATTCTCCGTAGGTTTGGGTCAGCCCATCCCCCACCCTCCTTTGTTTCTTTTCATAACTCACCTTTAAAAAAAAAAACTTCTTAGCTGGCACTCTTTCCAATAGGCCTAGTCCTCCTCTTTTATTTTGTCTCTTTGTCTTCTGGGTGAGATATTTCTCGTTCTCTGCAATATGCTTCATAGGAAAGACCTAAATTTAAAGCATATGAAAAAAAAAAGAGAGCTTTTATATAGCACTAAATCAGGGGTATCCAAACTTTTTCCTCCACAGGCCAAATTTGTATTTTCCAAGAATTAGGATGGCCAAATTCGGTGGCAAGAAATATTTTGTAATTACAGAAAAAATTTATGATACACACCAATGATACACACCAGTATTCAGAATTTGATGTGACTTGGCGGGCGACAGTTTTTGCTGTCGCTGGCCGGATTTGGCTTGCGGACCCTAGTTTGATGACCCCTGCACTAAAGCCCTGACCCCACAGCCACATTGCCACCAAAAAAATAATATCCTTTTTTTTATACAACCGTCAACCCCTCACTTACCACCCCCCACCTCCACCCCTTAATGGCTGCATTCCTTAAATTCCGTAAATTACACTAGGCCTGTTATTGTCAAATGTACTGTTACGGTTTATTGTTTACAACTTAAATATTAAGATCTCCCCGGTTTTCATCTTATGTATCCTAATATCTGCGTGTCAGAGGCTGGGAGGCCTGTATCTGTACATGACCAATGGTACTCACGATACTTCTTTTCTTGTATAACGGTTCGTTTTACTGTTCATTTTTCTGTTACATTTATTTAGTCCTCCTGAATGCTTTTCACCTGTGACTCACTCTCCCATATCAAATGCGAGAAATTTCTGGACCAAATGTTTTGGATCAGCTATCTCAGCAGTAAACAGGGCCGTTAGTGTTGGGGGAGGGGGGGGGGGGGTAATTTTTCCTGTAGATC
>JAOYNN010202221.1:0-10754 GCA_025770095.1 Goniobranchus kuniei
TAGAGATTATAATGGTTTTTCCATTCCGACTTTTATGACGGAACCTGAATGTTTGCGAGCATTAAGATTTGGTGATGATCATGACCATTCCTTTTTCTTACACAAATGGACTTGACTTGTTTCTGTTTCTAAAAAATGGCGACCAAACAAAAAACACAAACATTCAAAGAAAACACTCCCGTCACTCTAAAAATAGACGTAGACCTATGAAAATTTGGGTTTGAGATTACGAATACCTAAACTTTTGAAAAGTATGCAATTGTATGTCATGCTCTTCCTCATATCGTCTCGCCAAGGGGAAGGGGTGGTGGGTGGGATAAGGTAGCGAAACACCCTGTAAGCTGAAAAAAGCAATGAGAGGCCCATTACTATACAACGTCTTGAGGTGAAGTGGAACTACTATTTGGACACGTTTTGAGAAGAAATCCACCGATCCCGATGGGAAAAAAGCAATGCAGCTATGTATCATGGGCATAACCACCAAAAATTATAGAGGAAAACCTATCACAACCCTGCCAGTCACACTAAACAGCGATCTAAAAATGTACTCTAATACATCTAATTAGCAATCCCAACAAGACCTGGAGAAGCTAAGCAACATCAATATGGAGGTCACTAACAAGAAGAATCATTCTTGAAACCAAGGCTGTATTTGTCAAACAAGACAGTGCAGCCTTAAGTCAGTAAGTCAAGTCACTGATGTTAGTTCTCATTTATTAAAAAAAATCAAAAGTCAACCCGTTATCGCTCAATGGTAGAGTGTTGGCCTGTTGACTGAAAGAAACCAGGTTCGAATCTTGCTACGGACACTTGCGACAGGAACCCTTCGATCTGTAAACAAATCACTTTTGAAAAAGCCAAAAATGAAATTAAAAAGATACGGTGAGAGAAGTTTTATATTTTCTGGTCCTGAAGTGTGGAACGGCATACCATCCAATGTCTTGAATTCGAGCTGTTTGTCTGTTTTTAAAACTAATCTTAAAACATTGTTTTCAAGAAGGCCTTTGAGCTGCTGTAGAGAAGCTCCTCTTTTAAGTATTGATACAATTTTACAAATTGCTTAACACATTTATATATATTATAAATATACATACATTGTATGTAAGTATTTTTAAATTGAATCATTGTATTTTTAACTGATTGGTTGATAAACGATGATAATATTGATTGTAGTAATTGATTGAGCTAGTAGGACGATCTTTTAATATTATCAAGTTTTAATGGAATAACAAATTTTACTGTCTATGTAAAGCGCTTTGAGCCTCTTAGAGAAAGCGCTACAGAAATTTTATGATGATGATGATGATGATGATGATGATGATGATGATGATTATTATTATCATTATTATTATTGTTGTTATTATGTCACGACAAAGTATTTTTAGGTTGCTACAATTTCAATAATTTGATGCTCAATCTCCAATGGCATTACTAGACTCCTCATGATTCTGAAGGCCAGGGTTATATTCTTAGTTTTTGAAACAATTAAAATTGAAGTAGTTGGCTTAGCCTTACAACAGAGGTAATAAGCATTGATTTAATCTTAGTAATAAACATAGGGGTTTACAGAATCAATTAGACGCCCCAAAAAAGTTTTCAGATCATCAGACTATTTAAACATAGGGACTAATTTACTGCCGAATGTTGCACTCTCTAAGCTTTGTGACCTTTTGATTAAGATGTCAACAAGAGTATGGCAATGTAAGTTGGCATCTAGTTCAGAGAGTATAAATGCCGTGAAATGATTCCTTCAGTATAGTAATGGAGCATGTTTATATATTAAGCTATGGTATTATATTACAAAAGATACACGTTTGTCTCTAATTGTTTATGTCATCTACAGAATGGGCCTAACTTATGACTTAAAGTCGTTCTGCTGTGCACAAAGCAAATGAACTGACAACAGCGTACAAAATAAAAAGAAAACATATTCTTGACTTACCAAAATGGCAATTTTTACCAGGCGGATCCGCAAATCCACATTCTCCCTATGCTTTGCAAGGATGTCGTTTACCTGAAAATAGGAATGTATATGGTTGTTAAAAAAGTGTTCATTTCATGATATCAGATGATGCTAGCGTTACTGTATTCTGCAATGTATTTGCTATCTATAGATATTTGAAATACTTGTAGGCATTTGTCAATGCGTTCAAAATGAAAAGTTCATTATGAAGAACGTATCCATCGCCTATCCTTAATACATTGAAAACAATTACTGATTCCTTATTTCGGATACATTCCTATGTACCTTTATAAATAAGAGCGGTGGAGGAGAGTGTCAATACCTATCTCCTCCTAAACTACAAAACAGATCAATATGCTGTTTTCGCTAAAAATCATTATAAAAATTTATTGTGTTACAGGCCGATAAAAATAATCGAATTAGTCGGCAAATATATGCACTCACAAAAAACTGTGTTTGAATCACTTTCGGTTCCAATTTGTATTTTGAGACATTATACAATCTCAGCCATGATTTGCACACCTTTATCACCCAAATGAGCCGGTTTGTTCTCGTTCATCACATAAGGTCATGGCCTAGGCCTACCAAGTTTGGGAATCACATGCCACAAAAATAATAGAAATAGGCTCTGCCTCAAAGAAAGAAAACAATTGCTCTCATTTAGAGAGATACATGTATATGAACCCAAACCTTGGAGGCAGATCAGAATGCAGGTAAGAGATTGCTATCGTTTCGCGATCGCCAGTCCCTGATGAGCATAGACATTAGATAGATCTAATTTCAATGAAGATCAAAAAGACCGAGGACCAGCTAAATTTAGGCCCAGATATAGATCTATATCCATACACAGATCTATACTCAGAGCCCTGATAATGACTCCATCCTCTCAAAAACTCGAAGAGTGGGTTTTCCAACTAGTTTAGAATAAAGAACAGAGGTTGGAAACAAACGAAAAGTGCTTTGAAATAGTCATAAATTTGCTCAACAATGACATGAATCTTCCATTGGATTAATCGTCTGTTGGTGCCTTATACCGTATTGGAAAAGTCAATACTGGAAAGCCCAGAGGCATTATTGTGAGGTTCCCAAGAAGGTTGGATAAAAACCAGGTCCTCTTTTTTCGTCGACATCTGAAAGGGAGAAGAGTTTCCATTGTAGAGGATTTAACATCCCACAATTATCGTTTCCTGAAGAGGGCCCAATAACATGAAGGAATCTCAAACGCCTGGTCCAAGAATGGATCAGTCTATGTCTCATTAAAGAGTGGTTACACCACAAAGATGGACACCTGTTTGTCTCTAGATGACCAGATTATAAGATTGTTGTCCTCTTCTCCAAATGACACAACATCAAGGGGAAATCTATGTGTCAACCGGGATTCCGGAACCAGCGTCAGTCAGGCGGGTCAACACATCGACTCCAGCCTGATGCATCTTATTATTATGCCCAGAGACGACACAGCAGTAGACCCAAGTTACATACTGAGCCAGCGGTGCAGAGAAACAGCGACACAACCACACCCTTCCGACTCCGGGATGCTCTCACTGGTCGGGTAAAACAGCAAGACACCAGTTCCAGCATCGTCGCTGGGAATTTGTGAATAGCCATTATGCTGCCCCAAATAACTGCAAAGGACAACCAATGGACCCCCGTTGTAATCGTGATTATTGACTACCTAAATATGATTACGTTAATAACGAAAATTACACGTTTAATCTTTTATATTGAAATGTTGATAGTTTACTAAATAAGAGGGGAGAGCTTGATGCATTAATTCAAAGAAGTAATCCAAAAATACTTTGTTTGACTGAAATTTTACCAAAGAGATGTCAACAGATTGATCTATAATTAGAATTTTCAATACAGGGCTATACTCTTTTCACTAATTCATGCATGTAACGAAGGGTAGCTTCTTACATTTAATGATTTGCCACCTTTGAATGAGGAGGTTTGGTGTGCTTTCAAGATTAATAATCGTACAATTCTTGTTCGCAACCTCTATAGAAATACAAGTTATTGTAAGGAACACTTTATTTATAGAATTAGGGAGCATTTACTATCAATTGATGCAGATAGATTTGATCTCATTCTTGTTACTGGTGATTTTAATTTTCCACTCATTGACTGCAAAAGGTCATGCCATATGTTTCCAGAATCCTTTTATGTGTAAACGATCCGAGACGTATTTTTTTCTCAAGTAACTGAACAACCAACGTGACACGGTCAAAATCGGAATAGTAACATCTTGGATATTGTGTTGTGTAATGTTGAAAGATTTATAAATAATATAGAACATCTTGCTCCATTGGGGAAACGTTATCATGATGTCATTTAATTTCTCTTTATTTATCGGTAAGAAATAGTCCTGCCTCTATTTTTCATGCGGTTAGAAAATGTGATTATAACAGAGGCGATTACGAAAACATTTGCAAAGAATTGAAAAAGATTGATTGGAAAGCAATGGTTGAGATGAATGTTAATGATGCTTGTGAGTTTTTAAAAGCAAATTAAAATATCTAGAATCGAGATGTCTACCAATTGAATCAAACAAAAAAGTTACCAGGCCGATATGGATGTCGAAAAATGTAAAAAGACATATAAATAAAAATCCCAAATATTTCAAAAAATAAAAGAGAAGATCCTTTCAAAACTTCTATTTTTGTAATCAAATAAGAAATGCTACGAAATCATCCAATAAGGATGCAATTATTTCTTACTAAAGAAAAGTTGCTAATGCAATGAAATCCAAAAACCGAAAGTATTTTTTGGAAATACGTGAGTTGCATTCAAAATTGAAGAGAAGGACGCATCAGTATGGTAAGGAAATCAAACGGCGATGAAACTGTCAATGATTATGAAAAGGCTGAAGTTCTGAATGATTATTTCTCAAGCGGATCCATAGGTAAAGATCTCACAAATATCTCTTTTTTATCAAACAGGGATGAAACTTTTTCTCTGTCAGAAATAACTATTTCAGATCAAATTATATTAAACAAATGATTGAAATTAGATGTTTCAGAGTATAGGTCCTGATAATCTCCATCCATATTTTCTAAGAGCAGTGGGTAGTGAAATATGCATTCCACTCCATATAATATTTACAAAGTCTCTAGATTCCGGAATAATGCCAAAGGATTGGAAACAAGCAAATCCCAGGGCTGTTTTCAAGAGGGGATGTCGATCGTAGGCAGGAAATTATCGGCCTAGTAGTGTAACTTGCATTTTGTGCAAATTAATAGAACCAATATTGAAATATGTTATAATTCTTTATATTGAAACCAATAATGTTTTAAATGACTGTCAACATGAGTTCAGGAGCAATCATTCCTGTACTACTCAACTTTTACAAGGTATGGAAGATTATACAAAATTGGTCGATAAAAGGCAAAACATGGATGTAACCTATTTTGACATTAAAAGGGCCTTTGATACGGTACCTCATGAACGACTTTTCATTACACTAAAAGAATATGGTATAGAGGGCAACATTTACAAATGGCTGCAATCATTTTTATCAGTCGCAGTCAGACAGTAATTGTTTGGTAGTATAAAAATTTGGCTTTCGATCTGTAAAGATTGGTGCTCCTCAGGGAAGTGTGTTAGGTCCAATACTTTTCAACTTTTCATAAACAATCTTCCCGATATCTTCAAGTAAACTTGCAAGATTTATACTGATGACACTAGAATTTAGTCTTCAGTGGTGAATTCAGATCTTCTCCAAAATGACCTTTTTTAAAATGTGTGAATGGTCTCAAAGATAGCAACTAAGTTTTAATACTATTAAATGTAAAATTTTAGGTGTTGGTAAAAATAATCCAAATCATCGATATTATTTGGGAAATAGTACACAAGCTGATGTTTTACTTGAAACTGAGACAGAAAGCGATAACGTTTGATCGATACCTGGATTTTGACACACACATCCACAACTGTGTTAATAAGGTTATAAAGTGTATTGGTCTTATTTTTAGGTGTTTTGAGTACTTAAATGTAAATGTGTTCTTAACATTATACAAAACATTCTTAAGACCTATACTTGAGTGTAATTGTGTTTGGAGTCCTATATTTAAAAGACAGTCAATTATAATAGAAAATATACAAAGACGTGCCACCAGATTATTACCAATACTAGAAGAATTAATTGTCGTATGAAGAACGTCTAAAATGTCTACAATTACCTTCCTTAAGATACATAAAGCTAAGGGGAGATTTGGTTCAATTACACAAAATAGTACACAAAAAGATAAATACATTATTTTGTAACATGTATTTAAATTGTGAAATCGGGCATTTAAAGGTCAGCGACCTAATACCGAGCCCTTTATCCATATATCAATTCATTCATATCATATAATTATATAACCTCAAAATTTGAGCTTTATATATTGCATCATATGTGTTTGACAACCAGGTCAGATTCGAAAGCGGGAGATATTCTTAATAGATTGAGTGAGAGAGTGAGAGCGAGAGAGAGAGAGAGACAGACAGAGAGAGAGAGAGAGAGAGAGAGAGAGAGAGAGAGAGAGAGAGAGAGAGAGAGAGAGATGAATATGCCGCCATGCCCTATATGAAAAATAACATAAAATTTGTTGTGTATCTTAATTCGCTTTTAAAGGCTATTGTACACGAAGTTGTTTTGTCATCTTCGAACATATAGAATACTCTACCGTATATTTTACCATTATAAAATTGTATTCATTATATTATTTATGGCCATCGAAATTCTTGAATGCCTAGTTATAGGGGAATCTATGGGAGCGGAAGCTCCAATTATATATCAGTGCTTTCGTAAATGTACAAAAACAATAATCACTGCAGCAGCAGCAGCAGCAGCAGCAACAACAACAACAACAAAAACTACAACTACAAAAACAATAGAGAAGAAGAAGAATGACAATGACATCTGCATGATTACATGAAGTCACGAACGCACCCTTCAAAACATGGCGATAGTGCACAAAAGAAATAAATAGATAGATAAATAAATAAATAAATAAGATCATACATAAATACATAATGATACCAATAGCTGGTCTACTTACTGGTAAATTAATGTGGATATGGGTGGACTTGGTTACTTCAATTGATTAAATTGTCGTCAAATTACTGAATTTGGTTTTAAACATATAACAAGAAACTTCGAATAAAAATTTTTAAAAAACCAACAAAACATTGCAAACATATTTTTCAATAAGGCAAATTGAACATTCGAATTACTCAAAAAAACGTATATGACAGCGAGTGGGAGATTAAATTTAAATGTTACAGAACATTTGGAGGACCATTCGTAATATAATAACACTTTGGATTGGATCCTCCGTCTTAAGACTAAATTAGACAAATAGATCGAATTCAACAATGGGACGTATTATATGGTATTATATGTGTAGCATCTACCCAGAATGAATATCCTGAAAGGGATGAATGAAGGAATCTTGAACATTGGAAATTCATACATACAACAAATGTGAACAATCAAAGACCGCTGATCCAAATTTCAGACCAGATCTAAACACACTCAAAAAGAAGGAAAGCAAATAACACAAATTATTTCTCAAAAGGTCCACTAATGAAGTCAGTCTGCCAGTCAATGGTCTTATTTTGAATCATAGGAAAGTATCAAGTTATGTCGTCCCTTATTCGAGATAGATTGCCATCTACATTCTTTTGTGTCGTCTCATGTGAAGATGAGGAATTGTATTAAGGAGAGATTTGTTTTCTGATATTACAGTCTTAAATGCTGGCTAACTATTAAGATTGAAATTGCAGGTTTTGTTGTTGTTGTAGTAGGGTTTTATGGTTTTTTGTTTGTTTGTTTGTTTGTTTGTTTTTCTTATCTGAAGAAGAAGATGTGTGTATGTATGTGTGTGTGTAAATTGTATCTATGTGTGTGTTATTGTTGATGTTCATGTGTCTGTAATGGACGGAATAAAGCAACCCCCCAAAAGTGACAAAAACAATAATTTGGGGAATTTTGTTTGTTTGTTTGTTTGGGGTTGTTTTCTTTTGCTTTGTTTTGTTTTGTTTTGCTTGTTTGTTTTTTTATCTCTTTCTCAAACGATCTACGCCTTTCTATAGTGCGTTTCAAAATTCAAAGTCACGCATTAAGGTCTATATCTTCAAAAGTAAACATCAGATGGAACTAAAATTTTGTGTATGAGTCTGCAATGATCATGACCAAACAAATATCCAATTTTCAAATTTTATCAAGTATATGAAAGATTTTTTTTCTATTAGAGCTATATAAAATACTCAAGATGGTTGAATATACAATATTTTTATTTTACATTAAAACAACCCCATTCATTCGCTCATCCAATGAAACCAAAAGATAAAAATGCTAGGATAAAACTCAAGTTGGTTTTATTTCTTTTGGATCTAGAGTAGCATATCGCTACCACTTGTTCAAGAAGCCAAAGAACATAACAATCTATTATAAAAGCTCCCTATTAAGTTGAGATGAAAGTGCGAATAGTTTTCTAAACCTACTCTCAAACCCAAACACGGCGCTCCTTTTGAGTTGCGTCAAGATTATTTACTGTATAACACTGAAATGTTGAAATTTTGTCAGCTCGACATTTTTAATATCGGATAAACAAACAAATTTCTCTCAAAAAGCCGACTTTGAACTGAAAAAATCGTTTCGGTTGGTCATGACATGGAAACATCGAACCACCACACAAAGTTTCAGAAAGATTAAAAAGAGACTGAGATATAAACGTTTTTCTGTGGTTCTAAATTTTGAAACGGACTACAGCCCTCAGCTTAGCATCGCTTTTCATAGACGTAACTCAATCTAGACCTGGCTTCTGGATTTCAGTAGCAACTCATAATAAGTGTATGCCTTTGAATTCTTCGTGTAAAGTTATCCAAATAATATTTGTATTGTTACATATTCTTATCTTTTGGTGTATGTTTACCGATAGGAAACGGTCCTGATATGAAACATAATGGTAGTCCATAACCCACATGAGCAGTAGAAGTCTTGGTGATAACGAAAAAAAAAGAAGGATTAAAAGGAGAACTAGAAGGATAACAGCACAACAACAGAAGCAACAACAGCAACAATGCCATTTGTATTAAGTTTTAGACCATAATTTAGTCCTCATATTTTATTGAGAACCCGGCCGTAGCAGAGGAGGATCTGCTCCGTATGTTAGAGTAAGTGCGCCTGTAAAATGGCTGCATCTCTTTATACTCCTCATGGAGCTGAGAAGGTATTTGGTTAGAAGGGCCTTTCTGTTTGTTTGTTTGTTGTTGTTGTTGGGTTTGTTTTGTTTTTGTTTTATTTTGTTTTTGTTTTTTGTTGTTTGTTATTTTTTGTTTGTTTGTTTGTTTGTTTTTTGCTTGTTGTTTTTGTTTCTTGCTTCCCACTTCATACTTTGTCTTGATGAGATTCTTATTTAACAAAAACAGATTTGAAATGTTAATAAAACAAAAAGATGGAATTTATGTAGAAAAAAGGTAGTTTTAGTTTCTCATTTCTTAGGGTTTTTTTGTGTTGTCTGTTTTGTGGGGATGGGGTTTTTTGTTTGTTTGTTTTTCACAAATACTCACAAGAACGGTTATGCTTATAGACTTAGTCAGCCTCTGATACTGCATGTATCTCTTCGTCTTCATCTTCGATTTCATGTGCTATCTTTCTTATAACGATAGGACTGTTGTAGAATTGGGTCTGGTCTGTCCACCATCACCACCATCATCATCATCATTATCATCATCATCGTAGTCATCGTCGTCGTCGTTCTGCCGTAACCTCTTTGACCAGAGGACCAGTCTGCAGTTTACAATTCCCAGACGGAAAAAGATGCATACACTCCTTGAAGAACATTTACAGGCATAAAACGTTCACGCACTTTATTATTGCAGACAAAATTTTATTAATGTTTCAAGCCCTATTTCGTTCTGAGTTTCAGCTACATCGTTTGATAAGCTGCTCCATAGGGATGTTACAGGTGGGAAAAATGAATGTAGCATACATCTGTTTGTGGTTGTCTAATAATTATCTAGTCTTCTTTCAACTATTTCGATGCTGTTTGAAGATACTTCTTTTCGAGATGAACTATTCCAGATATTACACACTCTGACACCGAAAAAATACTTTCTGATGTTCAATTTGAATTTATATTTGATTAATTTTCATTGATGACCTCTGGTATTTATTTGGTCCTATCAAATCTCTGAAATAGATCCGAAACAGCTTGGTCGTAACTTCCTCATAGAATTTTGTATGTTTCTATCAAATCAACCCTTGATCTTCGATATGTTAAGGTTGGTAGTTTTGATCTTTTGATTCTTTCTTCATTGGTGAAATCTTTTTAGACCAGGAATTAGCATTGCCGCACTTCTCTGTACATTTTCGATTATATCAATGTGCTCTTTAATGTGAGGATGCCACAACGCAATTGTGTATTCTAAGTGAGGTCCCACAAGACAGACCTACAAAAGACGAATGACTTCAAATCTAAATACTCAAAAGTTCGTCTTATGACTCCTAATGTAGCATTGGCTTTGCTGATTATTTATGAAATGTGCATGTTAAATGATACTTTCCGTCTATTGTTAGGTCGACATCTGTTTCTCTATTATTGTTTTGTAAGGATTGTTTTCTTTGTTTTTATTGTGTGTACATTTTTTTATTTGTTTGTTTATTTCGTGTTATTGCTTCTTTTTATTTCTGTTGTCGTTGGTTTCTTTTCTTGGTTATTTGTTTGTAGTTGTTGGTTTTTTGTAGTTGTTGTTTTTTGTTGTTGTTTGTTTTTTTAGGAGGGGAGGTGGTTTTGGGTTTGTT
>JAOYNN010202332.1:0-10754 GCA_025770095.1 Goniobranchus kuniei
CCAAACAACAACAACCAACAACTGAATAAAATATTCTGAATAAATCCATTGAATTATCTCTGGCTCAACATGATGTAGCCTTACATGTATTGTAGTCAGTACCATTTCAAATGCACTGGATTTACATTACTATTCGTTCTGAGGCCCTTCCCCGATTAATTAATTATGCAATATTATGTATCATTATTGAAATTTGGTTGGTGACCCTCTAATCCGAAAAATTCTGTAATCCGAACACATTGCTAGGAATGGAGGGGTTCGGATTACTGAGATTAGACTGTAAAATAAATGACAACAATAAATGATTAGATGAAGGACTTACCTGATAGAGGAGACCCATTAGCCATAACTTTTTATGTATTCCAGTTTGATTTAGTACATTAGTGTTTATGAATTAGAAAAAGACACTTATCCTTTACCCTTTAATTTGTCATCCAGCTGACAGCAAGCGCAGAGATAGCCATTCAAGCAAAAGTGGGGAGAAAGAAAGACACCACGAGAAAGAGAAAGACTCAAAATCGTTCTATGGGGACAAGTCAAGGAGAGATAGCAAAGAGAGTGCCAAAAAGGTAGATGGAGAGAGAAGGAGAAGCTCATCGTCTTCCAAGGTTGAAAGCTCTTCGTCTTCCTCATCATCAAAATCCGGAGAAAGAAGTGATGATGGCCCTAACCAAGTCAGGTTGAATGTCAGAACAGCGTTACGTGACTCGCTCTCTGCTAGGTTAGTATTCTATTTCCCACCACTTATTGTAAATGTATGATTCCTTCGGTTTCGTGTATTTTTTAAGACACACAGAAAGCTTATTTCTAGCTTAAATTCCAGCTGTCTCCTTTTTTTTTTCTTTTTGTTTCTGTTCTTTTCTTTTTTTGCTTCTTTAGTTTAGCTCTCTTAAACACAAAACACAAAAAAAACAACCTACCGCATTTTAGAGATGATCTTCATAACCTTCTTGGCAGCCCTAAAGATACAGGTTGTGTTACAGGTTGTGTTCCTTTTGCTGTTTGTTTATTCTGCCTAAAAGCCATGATCATGTATTTTTAAAAAAATGTAAACCTCTCTCTTAGTCTTCATTTTAATCAGTTATGCTTTCTCTCATGCACTTAGGGCTAATCAAGCAGATGACATAATGCTGTCCAGTGGTGAAATCAAGAGCCTAGCCCTGACCATAGAGGAAGAATTATTTGCTTTTTTTGGCGATACTGGTCACAAGTATAGAACCAAGTATCGCAGTCTGATTTTTAACATAAAAGATCAAAAGAATAAGGTGAGATGGAATGTAAATCGTCACATCTTTTTGTTTTTGATCGCTAGTGCTTCAAAATTTATAGAATGTTTTGTATGTTTTTGATCAATTAATTATCATCTTTTGGTCATTAATTATGTATTTATTAATGCCTTCATATTAACATATAGTGGAAATTTTTGTTTTAGAATTGTCAATCATCCCTGAAACTGCAGCTTTCTCAGGTATATTTTCTTTTATTTGGGGGTGGGTTTTCCTTTGGTTTATTTTTTATTTTGTTTTAATTAATTTTTTTACGGAATCTTGATCATTGAAAGATAGCCCCTTTTAAGCAGAATTTTTTTTTTTTTAGATTTCCTGATTTATTTTTTTTTATCTGCATATGTTCTTTGTTTGAGATCATCAGAGCATGTTTTAGAATGGTAGATGTCAGAATGGACCATCCTGAAATTTGTCATGTTTTTATCTGTTCTGATGACTGTATTTTCAAATTATAACAAACTACTCTTTCAGCACTCATTTTTATGGATGGTATTCTGTTATAATTGTAGCTCTTAGAATAATGTAAATGTGAAAAGAGTTATCGTTATATCTTAAAGTTTCAATGAAATGACATTTATGAAATAGAATCTGATGATGCATGACTCTTGATTTGATGTACCGGTACGCCTGGGATTTTTATCTTATTAAACAATCCCCTAAGTCTGCTCTTGTGAGTATGACTGATTATGAAACAAAAATGACATCCTCTGATGGGTTACAAATGTTTGCATTGCTTCTTGAATAATTCGTTTGAATTGCTTTTAATTTTTTCTGAACATAACATTTTAAAAATTACAGACATATTTAAGGATGCCTGAAGGCATGAACATATGTGTTGCAAATTTAGATTTATCAAAGGTATTCTAGATTCTAACTCTGTCTTACTTTTATCATCATAACAAGAACTGGTTCATAAAGATTATTCATGATTATTTATAACAACACAAATGCCCTTTGGTGTAAGTGAAGAGTTTACATAATATTCTTTCTTTTTGATTCTAGTTTACCTTTGTAATATACAGATAAATATTTTTGGTGGATAAATAATTGTATTCATTTATTCATTCATTCCATTATCTCATATTTTCACTATGTTATTTTTTTTGCCAAGATTTTGCTAACAAGCTCTTTGCACTCATCTACAGGGATTATTCCGCAAGATATTAACAGGAAAGATCAAACCTTCTAAGCTAGTGCAGATGAGCACAGAGGAGCTCGCATCCAGAGAGCTTGCCAAGTGGCGAGAGAAAGAGAGTAAACACGTATGCTGCAGGACTATTTTGTTTGGTTTATTATTGATTTAAGAGAATAAAAGGCTATTAAAAAGGTATAATAAACAGTACAGTAAAGGATGGGAATTATCTTCAAATCAGTTTCTCACAGAACACTTTACACAGAAGAACGATAAGTGTCTTTTGTTTTCTTACAACTCTCCTCTCTGAAAAAATATGTCATTGCTAAGAAGATGCCTTTGTCAACTGTTTAGTCCAGAGGTCTCTGTTGATAAATTGGATCTACACATATTATATTCTTGCCAATATTTTTAAAGCAGATACTGCTAACACGTTTCCTTTTGTTTGTATTCTTCATTTTACCAGCAATTGGAGATGATAGAGCAAATAGAGAAGGAAGCCCTGAAGGAGAGTAGGGAATCCAAGCATGTGAGGAAGAAAACACATAAAGGGGAGGTCGAGGTTGAAGAAGAAGACCTTAGCATCATGGAGGTAAGAGGAATCAAAAGTTTGGAAAGAGTACTGGGTTTAGAGACAAATTTGTCATGGCTAGGAGAGGTTGACATTAAGTGTAATCCACCTCATTTTAAACCCAGTGACAAGCCCTGAGAATTGGTTACTGTGTTCAAGCTTTACCATTATTCAAGGTATGCAGAAGATGTGTGTCCAAAATTGGGATACTCTGAAAGCTAAATTTATAATCAAGTTACATCTCGATGGACCTATTTCAAGACTAAGTAGCCAAGCCAGGTAATGAACAAGAAGTATTTCATTGCTTCTTTCCCTTATTCTCTAAAAGCTGTGAACCGGAAACTTTTATATTTGTATAATTTTAGTGTCAAGAATTGATGCGACTGTCTTGTTTATGCTTGAATAAACCATCATGTTCAATAACAGATGAGATCAAAGTGAGAATTATAGGAAGATTTGAAGGTGTTTGCCTGTTAAACAGATAATAGCATGCCTTGTATCTTGTGCATAGACCATGACTCTCACTCAACGTCTGCTTTTACCATTACAGTAGCAGAGTACACACTGTGAATTATTTTATTAACTGTTATAAGGAATGCAAAAATGAGGACCATATGATGAGTTTCTTGAAAAAGAAGGGTTTTGTTTATCGTATGTGGGTCCACTGTAAATAAATGTATCCTTTTTGCTGCGACAAGAGAACTTTGGAAGAGGGTTCCTGTTAAGTGATTGTGTTTAAAAGGGAATATAAACCCTGACAGTGCTCTTTCTCTATACTTAAGTGTGATTTGATTTATTGTTGATCTGTTGACATTGTATTCTTATTAAATGATATTTTTAAAAATGTTTGCATCTCCCCAGACATGTATTGAAGACAAGAAAAATGTAACTGAAGAAACCTCAGAAGAAAATGTCCAAGTTCCTGTCATAGACACAACAGATCAACATCGGGCCCATTTGTTTGACCTTAATTGCAAAGTCTGTACTGGCAAAATAGTGCCTGGCCCAGAGGAACAAGCTGCAACAAAGAAGGTATTATTGCTAAGCCGAGGGTTAAGGAGTACTAGAAACTAAAGTCCGGAAAATTTAGTAGATAACTCTAAATTCCTTTGGGTTTATCTTCCTCTCTCTACTATTGTATAAAAATTCCTGGGATAATCAGAATCCGCCTTTTTGAATCAGTGTCCAGAACGTAGCCAAATGACTAAACAGTCACTTCCATCAACCTTTGTCACCAATGCAAAATAAAGGTAATAAATCTAGGGATGCCTCTTATACTCAAAATAAAAGAATACAGATGAAGGATGGTAGAAAGAGGGGTTGAAAGTAATGAAATATCTATTTGTACAAATTTGTAAGTTATGATATATATATATATATATCATAACTTTTATATAAAACGGGCAACTGATATCATTGTTCTTAATTCTAGCAAGAAGGATTCTCAAGTGCTTTGCAATTAATTCCTTGTCTAAGGAACTAAAATTTTCAATGGTACAAATGCATATAAAAAGATAGTTATTGAAAGGAAAATACAGTTAAAAATAATGACAGAGAAAAGATGATTCGAAAACTGGTGAAATTAGTTTCCTATTTGAAAATCCAACAGATGAGGATAAAGGTTGCATTGAAGAATTTATTTACAAAAATGGAACGTTTTTAGCTTATTTAAATTTTCTGAATAGGATTTGAATATGTTTTGGAGATATCATTCCATACAAGCAGCCAACATATGAGAATAGTGCTTACTTAGGCCTTAAATCTTTGCATTCTTGGTGTGTGTTTTGTCACAAGCTGGTTGCAGTGTTCTGGACTATTCACATAGTTATCAAATAAGAAATAATAGATGGAGGCTGATTTTTCATTGTATATCAGTAAACTTTAATTTTTTAAAAGTGACAACTCTAATTTTGTTTGAATTTGTGTATAGTCCATTAAAGTGTAATTGATCAAAATAAAAACTTATTTTAAGAGGCCTGAACTTGTCTTTTTTTTTTTTATTCCTACTTTCATTTCCACAGCAGGTCACATTCTCCCTCCAGGCTTCTTCCACCAAAATCATATCAGATGATGATGAGCAACCTGCTGAAATGAATGACTATGACAAAGCAGAGGAGATTGTTAGGGAGGCCATGCGGACAGTTCAAAAGACCGCAGCTGAGGTTGCTTCTTCCTCTTCGATTGTGGCTTCCCCTCCCAGATCAGAAGAACCACCCTTGTCTCCCAAAATTGACCTACCACCATCTCCTAAATCAGATTCTCCCCGACGGGAGTCAACATCTTCGACATCATCTTCATCCTCAATTTCAGCTGGGAAAAAAGTGGTCGTCAGGTTGCTCTAGCTTTTCCTAACATTTTTTTAGAAGAGATCTCTGTACTTTATCTAATTTCATTCACATGTGATTTACTCATCAGGATAATCTTGTAGGTGTTTGTTTGAATTTGATATTTTGTGCAGGCCAATATATTTCTGATGGTCCAGAGGGATTGATTTTATGTATACCAGTTACTGTCCAAATGGAGTGTGATATATTTTTTAAAAGTAAAAATTTGAAATTAGTTCTTCTAGATCAGTTAAATTAGGTGAATTGTATGTTTTTTTGTTATATGCCTCTGTATCTTCCTGATATTTTGATACTGTTTCATTATAATCTGAAACAAAAAGTACCGCCAGATTGGTACATATACACTCTGTGATTATGAAAATTTATGCATTTTGGACATATTTAAAGTCAGGGCAGTTATAAAAAAAAGTGAATGCTGGTTGCTAAAAAAGTAGGAAATATTCATGGGCAGAATAGTTCCCTGTGGGAGGCTGGAAGAAATGCCAGGAATAGGGAATTTCAATATAATTGTTGAGAGTTAAAAGCCGAACAGGCTTTGCCAAACTGATGATGAAAACAAATGAATGCTGTTTTTGTTTGTCTTTCTGTCCTATTGGGACAAAATTACATATCAATTCACACTGCTAGACATATTACTGACACATTATATTATTTATTACATTGTTCAGGTCTCCAGATTCAGCTCTTCAGTCAGGGCTGGAGGTCAAGGCTAAATTTACTCCAACAGGACCTCTCATATGGAAAGGTTTTGTTTCCATGTTGGATGTTGCCAAATTCTTCACGTCTGCTTATAGAGTGTCTGGACCAACGGATCACATTGTACGTCTGATTCAGAAGAACCCTGTACCTTTGCATTTAGGAATGATATTAAAATCACAATTTTAACATATATGCTGACACTATTTTTGAACTTTGAAATCAGAATTCAAAACATGATTTAATATTATTATGACTGTGTTGGAAATGTTTTCCCCCAAGATTTCTCATTTCATCACCTCAATAAGATCCTTTTGTGATTAAAAAATACTCCACTAATGGATAATGATAATACTGATTAGTATAATAATAAAAAGCATTTATATAGTGCTAATCCCCACATAAGCAGGCTCTAAGTGCTTTACATAATCAACACCTGTAAAATCAAAGTAATGTACATTTTAAACAACATGTATAAGATGAGGTGACTTTAAAACACTTCACATAAGTAATACATGCACTATCACATTTATGTGATACATCTTTCCATTTCATGAATCAGTCCCATGCTTTGATTCTTTAAAAAAAAAAATAATAATAAAATTGAGTCTTCATATCATATATAATACAAAAAAAAGCTTGAAAAATGTTAGTTGATGTGAGTGAGTGTTTTTGTCTTCATTTATCTTATTCTTAAAATGGCAGAAAAAAAAGTTTTCAACAGTGGTAATGCTTGTCTGTGGACAGTAGAGCTTTAATTTGAAAATATATTGTAAAGGACCAAGATATGATTGTGTAATCAAGAGATGCTAAGATTATTAACATTCTATTGTATTTTTGTTTTCAAAATTTATTTCAATTGAAAAACCCATTTCCAAACCACCCAAATCATCCCCAGTGAAGTGTACAATAAGGATAAAAAGTCTTGAACTGAAATCAGCTCATAGTTTTATTAACTCTTCATCATTTCTTAAATGTATGTATATTTGTTGTTTTAGTCATTTTTAGTAATTAAATTACTTCACATTGTATTACCCAGACAATCCCAGACACTGTTCACATCATGGGTCGCATTTCACCAGATCACATGTGGGACTATTTGTCCAAAATCAGACAGGCTGGGTCAAAGGTAAGTTGATTCATTTCGTCTTATGTTGTTGAAATTTATTTAAGTTTCATCATCAACCATCATAGTATAGGTCATGAACAATCATCCTCTGCCCACCCCTATTTATCGCCAAATTTTGAGATCATTCATGTCCTGCTTCTTCTTTCAGTAACATTTTCAATTCTCCTCTTCCATATTGCTTACCCTATTCCAGGGTCCTCATCTGAGATGAAAGAATAGGCCTACTGCTAGTACTCCCCTGGCTTCTCGTAAGAATCGAGTAAGGGTTGAGTGAGAGCTCATCAGTCTTCTGTCAGGCTCTTTTTGTGTCCTCAAAGAGGAGAGTTTTGCTAGGAGAGGGGAGGAGGCATTACTCGTTGGCTATTCCCCATTGTGTGATTTGCATTTCTTAGAAATTTCATCGGTATCACTTGCTATCTAGTTGTACCGAGTACTTTAAAAGTGCCTAAAGTTCTGCAGAAAATCCTGGGTAGTTGTCATGGCGCACAGTTTGGGGCTTGATGGCCATTTTCAATGTTTGTTTTCTTTTTGGTCTGTAAATCATCTTTTGTTTTAGTTATTTCATAATGTTACATATTAAACATATTACATATTATGTTCTTTTGTGGGTTTTTTTAATCCCTGTTTTCCTTTTTAGCAATTTATTTTCCCCAACTGAAAATCTTTTCTACTTCTTTTATTTTCTCTCTTACTTTATACTAGCCTTTTCTCTTGCTTTTTCCATCAGCGATTATATGACCTTTGTAGTCGAAAGGGCTTTAAAACACCAAATAAACAAACCAGCCATAGTGCTTTTGGTGTTCCCTCTTTTTTTTTCTTTTTTTTTCTTTTTTTTTTCTGGGGGTTCAATTGCAGTGATTGCAATACTAAATTCTGGCTTCTGAAAGTTGTATCACCAGTAATCTCTTCTCTTGAATTCTCTGGCTCATAATTTATATGAAAGTTTCATGGTACCAGTAATCTCTTCCTTGAATTCTCTGGCTCATAGTTTATATGAAAGTTTCATAGTACCAGTAATCTCTTCTCTTGATTCTCTGGCTCATAGTTTATATGAAAGTTCATGGTACCAGTAATCTCTTCTCTTGAATTCTCTGGCTCATAGCTTATATGAAAGTTTCGTGGTAGCAGTAATCGTTTCTCTTTTTGAATCATTAGGGTCAATATATAGAAAATCTAACCATGCCAGTAATAATATTATATATCTTTAATTCTTTGAGTCAGTGTGATTTTACTCATTTTAAACTTACATGACCAATCTCTTTCAGAATATCCTTTCAGGAATTTGTTAATGAAATATGTATTCATGAATATTATTTTTATTCAACAAATTACGCATGAAGAGATGTGTAAATTTATGCATTTGAGTTTCATTCAAATACCAAAGGTTTCATTTTCTCTCATGCAAATTTTATTTTTTTACTTTTTAAAGATTGTGAATTGTTTCTCACAAATATCCATATCATAAGGTTGAATGTTGTAACATCTGTCTGTAAAATAATGTTGTGACATGTTCTTTCCTCCCAGGATCTGACTGTCCTGAGATTTATCCCAGGAAGTGATGATGAAAAAGTGGCTTATGTTCACCTTTATTCTTACCTGAATAGCAGAAGCAGATGTGGGGTTGTCAACAACCCCAACAAACAAATCAAGGACTTCTATGTGGTCCCCCTAGCCTCCCATTCTAAGATACCCCGTACCCTCCTGCCTTTTGATGGGCCAGGTAAGAGGATAGAAGTTCATATAGATTCCTGTCTTCAAAACTATGGAGACATCTGTTACAGTAAATTATTGAAGCTTTACTATTATTATTATTATTATTATTATTATTATTATTATTATTATTATTATTATTATTATCATTTTTTTTTATTTACTTTTTGTATTATTATTTCTCTATGAGTGTTCAAAACCCACAAATTGCCATATAGAGTAGATGGTACAATGCATTTTTTCAGCATTCACATACATTTTCAGTGCACATACAAAGTATGGATATAAGTAGGTTCATGTGAAGTCTTATTTATCAAGTACAATATAAAGATACCCATTCTGAATTTTTTTTGCTGTCACACCATTCATCGTTGTTGTCCATCTAATGTGATAGACACCCATGTTGTCTCAGACATATGTGTGTTCAAATTTGTCAAATTTTGTCATCCAAACATTAGAGTATACTTTTTTAAGGACATTCACTCCATCATGTTTTAATGGCTGATAAGTGATAATGTTTGTCTCCTTTTGAAAAAAATACCATTTTTCTCCAATACACTTAACAATCTGCATTCTAGTTACTCAGCATAACTTTTCTGAAAATAATTCTTTTCTGGAGGAATTGTTTCAATTAAGCAGCTATATTGGTCCCATCTGGATTACATAGTTTAGTTCATTCTTAATCTATCTCATGGAAATATGATGTATGATTTTTACTAACCTCAAGCACCAAATGATTTTATTTTGCCTTCAGATTATCCTGTTTTCCTCGAGACATACACACAGACACACACACACCCTTTTGTTATTTTTTACTTTCTTTTTTGTTTTTGTTTTGTTTTGTTTTTTTGTTTGCATTTTGAAGCGCATATCTTGCATGTGCAGAAGCTTGTCATCAAATGAATCCTTGAGGCATTTGCTGTACGATTTAATTCTTTTTTCCCTTTTTCCTTTGGTAGGCTTAGAGGAAAACAGACCACATATGCTGATTGGAATATTAGTACAACAGAGATCCAAACATGGCTCCTCTGATCCAGATTCAGGCAGTAAAAGTTCAAATTCAGATGCATCCACTGTGAGCCCAAGCAGCAGTAATAAGTCCAGCAATAAACACAAAAGTAGCAGAAGTAGCAGTAGCAGCAAGAGCAGCAGCAGCAGTAGCAGCAAAAAGACTGTCATAAACAGAGATCCTCGTCTTGCCAAGTTAGCTGCTAAGAAAGAAACATCGGTGAGTTGATACATCCTCAGAGTTTTATTTATGTTCATGTAAATGGAATTGCATCATCATATCCACTTAACCAAGGTGGAAAGTTTTCCGCGGAAACGCTGGTGTCCGGCTAGTATCCTTGGACCCGCGGCTGCGTAACTTTCAGCCGAGAATTTTCGCAGCTCAACTCCTCTCGAGCAGGTCGTGAGAAGGACCCCGCTGTTTCCTAATTAGATCTACATATAGCGATCTGTTGCTATTATTCAGCTAAGAGTAAGCACTTACAATGGTTAATCTTAGTACTGAGAGAGAAAATATGCGATGTGCGAAGCTCAACGTGTATAGCCCACTATGGCTTGATTATCAAGCCGGCTATAAAAAAAAAAAAATCATATTGCATGGTACTGGTAGGTCTATGTAGGCCTATTGGCCTAGGCCTGTTTCAGGACGGCCTTGAGACTAGGCCTCGTGTGTTGTTGGTATTTTCGGTGATCGCATGCTTGTGTGTTGCAGCCTATATGTGTCTGTGTTTGTAAGGAATGGGAACAGTGTTGGCGGTATATTATGTGTAAGTTAGAGAGAGAGAGCACGCGCACAATAGTAAAAGGCATTGTAATATTATTTTAGGCCTAATAAGCCGAATTATATTATTACAGGCGTTGCTTCGGAAGGCATTAT
>JAOYNN010202443.1:0-10751 GCA_025770095.1 Goniobranchus kuniei
CTTCTCCATTTCGTCCTACTCTCAGCCTGTCTCATGTAATCAGTATTTGATTTAAGAGTTAGTTGTTTGTGTGTGAGTGAGGTTGATAGAGATTGTATATGTGTGTGTTGTGAGTAAACGTGATAGACTGTGTGTTGTGAGTAAAGGTGATAGACTGTGTTGTGAGTAAAGAGAAGCCATTTTCAGGCTTTTTGATAGCAACTTTCTGAATTTCAGGCTTTTTATGTCTTGCCAACTTTTACCTCAGGTGAACAATAGTTTCCCATTGCTTTCTGTCATTTGTCTCTGAGTCTGTGTTGTTCTCATTGTTTTGTTTTCTTCCCCCTCTTTTTCCTCTTTTTGTTGTTGTCGACCTGTATATCTTGAGTTGCCGTAGTGTCGATTCAATGCAACTAGGAGGTTTGTTGTTGGTGTTAAAATGGTATGTTACAACGAGTAGTTTTCTATTATTAAAAGTGTCACCTAAGACACCTTGACTGGTTGGGGTAAACATTGCTTGATAAAGACAGTTCATAAAATTGTGTAAATGTACAAACTTGGTAAGAGAAGATTGAATATCAAAAATATATAAAAATTGCACGTCCTTGAATAAAAAAGAATATATCACAATCAACACTGTAAAATTAGCTGTAACGTTGTATAAAAATCATAAAAATCCATTCAGAAATAACTGTCCAGTCACGTCTTTTAGCTCTGATGACTGCTGCCTCTTGGCGCAACACACCATAATACATTACAAGAATTGTTCACCCAGCAGGTACTACCTTGATATGGACTGTGTTCAGGTTCTGGCATATTTTGACATAAATTTCATTTAACAAGTTCATCATTGCAAAATCATGGTTGAAATCATTATAGTATATTGTTTTAACTTGTTGATAAATCCATGGCCTAAACTTCACTTATCACTGGGTAATAGGGTTAACCACTCAACTAGGGACTTTTTTTGTTTTTGTTTGTTTTCTTTTTTTCGTTTAGGATTTCCTGTCCTAAAATTGTATCTCTGTACCTTCTATGTTATCTTGCCAAATTTTTACAGTTAATTAATTATAGTACTACCTAGCTAACCCTTAGTGTTATAATAGAGAGCTTGGCTGTATTAAAAAGTACAAATCTATGCCCAGAGAGTCAGTTTTTCTCCAAGCTTTCATTTGCAAATTGCCCCTTGGGCAAACTTGAAATTTTTCCTGCAAACACAAAGAAGTATAAATAATAGTAATAATAATAACAAAGATTTTATATAGCGCTCAATCCAACTGTCTTAGGCTCTAAGCGCTTGTCCAGTCATGTCTATTTTGTGCATTGATCTATTGTCAAAATAATCGGCGGATTGAAACATCGCTCAGCCTCAACTGTTATCAAACATATCTTTAAACCTCTTATCAATTTGGCACTGATTGGAGGGGTATTTTGACCATTTCAATGGACCATTTCGTAAAAAATCGTTGTTTCATTTATTTTTTTGAACAGTATAGTTTTTAGTGCCATTTTGCACCCTCAGTGAACTGGCACTGATGATGGGTGTGCTTTGGCCTTTCAAATCCTTTAAAGTTCAACCTGTTTAAATCTAACTTGAATACTGAACTTTTTAAAACTAATACTTTCACTGATTTTCTTTTTAATTTCTCCAATGTACATATGTACATTTGACTGTTAATTTCAAAAGGGGCACGTGATCTTCATGTAGAAATGTTTTTAAACTTTTGGACTTAATTTTCAATTTCTTTTGAATAATTTTGAATGTGTGATGTAAATTTCTTATGCTATGGCACACCTCTGAGCATTTTTATTGGATTTGGCACTATGTAAATGTTTTTGCTATTACTATTATTATTACTATGGGTGGCATGGTAGCTCAGTTGGTAGAGCGGCTGACTGCCATGTGAGGTGGCCCAACTTCGAACCCAGCCAGGCAATGGATTTTTTTCGGGGCCCCCTTTTCACCCAGCAGTATAAATGGGTGGCTAGGTCTTTCTAGACTTGGCGAAAGTAAAGTCGGCGTGGAAAGCAATGGCAAAGCACCATATTATGCCGTATGCCTAGTATAATTAGGGCTCTACCCCTAATTCCCCTACAATCAGTCATGGGTATGGGACTAACTTTACTTTACTTATTATTACGGTAATAATATATATTATTATGAAAACCGTTCGGAACGTTTATCTTTCTTCCTTGCAAGTTTCCGCTCAGATCCAAATTCCTTTAGGCTTTAGTTCTGACCCAATACTTTAAAGTGTCCAACAGACATATCCTGTCAGTGGAAGGTTATCTTATTTGGTCATTGGTCATCATTTCAATGATCAAAGAAAATGGAAGATGTCAGAGAAACAGTGAGAGTGAGAGGCAAGACCAGAGCTGCATACTGAGAATTAATTCAGCTTAGCAAAGGGAACCGAAGAGGGGTTTCCATTACCAATGACCAATGATTCACGCCATGGTATCACTCTTGCCTGCATAGACATAGGCCCTATTGCATGTTCGTCAAATGAAGTCTTGATCAATCAGGAATGAGGGGAAAGGGAAGAGAAAGTGATTGGAAGTCAATACATCATCAGCGGAAGATGCACCACAATCCACACTGATTTTAAACTTCGAGATCTAGTGTAAATCATGGTCCTTTAGCTGATGGTTTATAGTATTCCTTTTTCTATTTTTCCCTGTTGTTCTCAGTCCCTCATTTTCGTATATTCATCCAAGGAGAGAAAAAAGATAGAGAGAAAGAAAGAGATCGAGGGTGGCGTGATATATGTGTGTGTGTGTATTTGTCACCTGTCACCTATCAGCATCATTGTGGTAGATGTTAGTTGCTACTCCAGACATCCATACAATCTTTCTCCACTTCTCTCTGACCTGACTCCTGTGTGCCTCTTGTTGTATGCTCATGTTTGACACCTTCCTGAAAATCCATGTATGTGATAGGTGGTCTACCTTGCTTTCTTCTTGCCTCTGTATTTCCTTGTAATGTTACGGTCATGAGATCAGTGTCTTTGTTTTGCAATGCATGTCTGTGTATTTAGCCTTCATTTGTTTAATATTTCAAGCATCTCACTCAAGGTCATCAGTTCTGCAAATATGCTGACATTAGTTCTTTTGTCAGTCCATGGTATTCTCAGCAATCTCCATAGAACCACATCTCGGCAGCCTGTCTTCATCTCCTTTCCTACAAGTTCATGCTTCATATCCGTATAACATAACTAGCCAGACCAGATATTTTAGGAGAATATGTTATTCAGTTGAACCTTCTTCTGCTTTGCCATTTTGATTCTTGTTCTTATGTCCTTTGAGCAGATGTGTATATGAGAAAGTGGTATTTATCAGGATTATAGCAGCATTGTAGTCTACGATGTCCACTATTAACTATACTGACATATTGAAACCCTTTCATTCCTGTACAAGGACAACTCTGAAATACAGTGGAGTCCACCTAAGATAAGCTATCTTCAGATAAAACCTTTTCTAAGATTACCCATTCATCCAGTCCCATTTTTTCCCTGCTAATCAAAGTTTGGTAAGATAAATCTGAGTTGCTCCATGTCCCCTAAAATTAAACTTTGCTTTGTCATCATGGTCTTTCTTTCCTCACCCTTAAAGCTGGGATTCTCCCTCACCACCCATCCCGTCCCCTCTCCTCCTCCTTTTTTGAGGGGCAAAGGTCGCAAAGCCTCTCTAGATCTAGATCTAGATCACCAGACTTTTACCCATGCTCATTTTGAATGGTATGGCTTTTTTTCTCTCGGAAATTGTTCAGATAAAGTCGGAAATTGTTCAGATAAAGTCCTTGACCTGGTCCAAAGGTCTTGAGCAGACTTCACTGTAACAAGAAATCCGTCAAAGCATGAATTTTGTGGTAGGTCCTGGCCATCTGGAGAACTCTGAGATCCACTGCATTAAAATATACAGGATTCAGGGTAATATATTTGTAGTTTGCAATGGTCCTGTTGTGCCATTGTAAATGGGTTTTGACTATGACCCTTGTTTGTTTTTGCTTTTCTTCCTTTTTTGATTAAATTAACAGTCATTTCTTATAGACACAAAGTTTGTAGGGCTGCTTACACAAATAGAGGAAACTTTCACATTACAGAAAATGAAAATTTGGAGATCAATTTATACTGTGCCTGCCTATTAATTTTGTTTTGTTTTGTGTTTATTTATTTGTGTTTTTTTTTCTGAATTTTTTTTCTTCTCAGGAACAGAAATAGCTGGGATTGTGACTGAAATTGGGTCAGATGTGACAACTGTCAAGAAAGGGGATCGTGTTTTTGCTATGGGCTTGGGAAGTACTGGAGGAGCATCAGAATATTTTGTCACAAGCAATCAGGTGCTTTTGCTTATTGTAGTATATAGATGCAATTTGAGTCTCCCAAATCTCTAATCGTCTTTATACAGTGGTTTTCTTTATTTTTGTTTCTGTTTGGCATCGCTCCTCCAAGCTGTTGGAATGTTTAGTATTCACTTGGATGTTTTAATGGAAGTTTCAATCTCAGCAGACCTCTAAAAAAGAGGAAAAGGACAACTTGACAGACAATGTGATCCCAGACCTCCCAAGACTCCCCAGTTTGCAGGAAGTCTCCCTCCTGGTTTCATGCCCAAACACCCGACCTCCCAAGTTCTTTTCAAATCTCACCATTTTTTGTTGTTTATTTTAAGAAATTTCTAGATCAGCAGTTGTACTGATTAAGGCTAGTCATCTTCAACAAACATTATCTTACAAGTCATTATACTTTCCTGTAAATTTGCAGAATACCATGTAGTTGATACTACTAGTATAAATTAATTTGAACAAAAAAATGTAGGAAGTTATAAAAAGACAGAGCCTGTATTGTTTTTTGAGCAGAAGATTGCCGTTTCTTGATTTTGATGTTGGTGACATTCAAACTTCAGCCATGACATCAGATTCCTGAAGATCTTATCATCTAGATCTAAATATGTGTAGATCTAGACCTCTTTGCAAAAATACTATACATCTAGGCTTCCTTTGAGATGAAATATTGGATGGCCCTGCATCTGAATCAGACATAGTCTGATCTAATATCAGCTTAGATTTAGCTACAAAGTATAAAAAAATCAAAATCATCAGCTCACAGTTTATTGTAATTGCGATCAACATAAGTTGTACTAAAATCAACAGGTCCAGCACTCATTTTATGTCTTTGCAAACATGAGCAGTTAGCTTTAAATTGTCAAAAGTCGTATTTGCCGTTTTTACCGGTACTGTAATGGCCGAGTAACACCACAAAGACAGCCACAGCCATTGGACACTTTGAGGATTAATAGCCATCTTAGGATAGGGTCTTATGAGCATGAAGTATTCAGCATACTGTTTTGGAGACTGGGGATCTCAGCAGAGTTTGTTAGAAATATTGAACAACAGTTTTGTCTGCATTGGATCAAGATTCGATCCAGATCTGGGTGTTTCCACTTCAAGATGACACCTTATGGTGTGAACTTTCTCTATGAAATAGTTAAATTTTTCACACGGTTCGGATTCTGAATTTTCAGTAGGCAGACTGTCTTTTGACAAAGTACAATTTGTTAATCCGTTAATTACTCGGAATAAATCTTTAGGATTGTTTTTCCTGTCTGAAATTGTTTCTTTCAAGTACTTCCTTTTAGCTTCTATAATCAGCTAATTTGTTTTGTTTCGCAGATTTGTACATTTCTTTGTTGATTTCCAATGCAATTCGCTGCAGAGCGTTTCCATTCTATGTCTTTTCCGTGTAACCTCTCCTATGCTGGAACTGTACTGTTAGCTCTGAGTTGTGTCTACAATTTTCACTCATTTCAAAGGTGCTAAGTCATCAAGAATGGATGTTAAGGAATCATAGATCCTGTTTACTATGTTTTCAACCCCAAATGTTCCACCGACTTTAGAGCAGATGCTACTTTCAATGACAGCCATTTTCAATTGTTGTACATTGAGAGCTTTGGTGTTTCTGAACATCATCACTTTGCTTACAGGTAGGGGTTTGGGATCGAACAGTATTGTGGAATGATGTTAATGATAAATAGTAAAAACTGAATACAGTTTTGGGAAGACCGGACAGCCCTGCGACGTTCTGGTGTTGATAATACGAGTGGATAATATATATTACTCCCATTGTTAACAGTTTGAGGACAATTGAGAAGGAAATTTCAGATCATTAAAAAATTTCAAGTACTATTTGGATGGCACGATTGTATGAAGAGCTGAGCTGTATCCAATAAACAATATTCTAACATAGGATTTGTTCTTCTCTTAATGTTGTAACATTTGATGGATGGTAATAGCTTTGGGATCATCAATATTTTCTTCAACTTTACAGGCAAATTGAAAGCAATCAAAGTCGGGTCTTATAATGAATTGATAAACCAAAACAAATTTTTCAAAGCATTTTATAACAACACTTGTTAGTGACATGGTCTCTTATCATTCAAACATTCAGGGGTTGATTTTTTTAGGCATAGATATTATTGTTCATAGATTAAAGCAGGAAGGAGCAATGCATGTTTTTAAGTACCACTTGATTTTGACAGAGTTTCAGTATTTTGGACTACTGTTGTCAGGCCCGACTACTTTATTTTTTTTTGAGTGTTTTTAGGACACATTGAACATCAGGCTCAGTAATGGCAAATGGTGGTAGCTTGTCTTCAGCAACTGGGATTGGAGCCAGAGTTGTCATGTTGTCTCAGTCAAACCTTGAATAAAAATAGTTCATCTAGGAAAATGTGAGATATTATGTTTTTTAAAAAACCTACGATATTATTTACCTTTTTTTCCAGATGGCTGTCTTTTGCTCTTTCCACTGGAGTTTGGTGTCATTTTTTACACCTAGGTATATAGCATGGTTAGTTTCAGAAAACACTTTGTTGTGTATACGATGGCTTGTTTTAATTGGATTCTGTTTGTTAAGACATAGCATTTTTCTGGGTGAAATTCCATTTTCCATTTTTCTCCCCATTGTTGGAAGAATCTAAGATTTTTGGAGGGTGAGATACTGGTAGTCCAAGACAAAAAAAAGTGGAAATAAAGTGTCTTTAAGACTTGACACTTAGTGAATGTATTTTTTGTTATCCTGTGCAATGTTTCAGGTTTGAACATCCTCACAAAGCAATGCTATATTATATTGTATAGTGCATATTTGTTTATTGCTTCATCAGATGGATTCATAGGATTTAGAGTGTGCATTTGAAAAAGACTTCCTTCTTCTGCTCAGCACTCAATACTAATAGTAAAAGCAACATGAAGAATTGTTGCGAATTTCTATATACAAATAGAGTGATAAAAGTTAAAAAAATAAGATTGTTAGACAATTCGTTTAAATGATGTTTAAGTGATTTATTTTGAAGCATTTGTTGACAGACAGTGATCCCTGTACCTGCTAACTTGAGTCTTGTCGAAGCTGCTTCTACTATTGTTTCTTATGGTACTGCAATGATGGCTCTCTCACGCAAGGCATTACTGAAAAAAGGGTATGAATTTATGTTGCAAACACAGAGGGCTAACAAGATAGGCTTTAGTTTAATAAATGAATGTAAATTAGTCTGATGAAGAAATATTGTCCAAAGGTAGACAATTCTTGACAGAAACCATTTTGAATCAGGAACTCAAATATTACACTGCTGGTGTGGGTTCTAGTTTCCTAACCAGAGATAAATGTCATGCCTCCCAATGCATGTCGTACCGCAGGATGCTGGAAATCTTGGGTGGTTATCATGGTGAACAGTTAAAGCATTGATGGCCATTGTTAATAAGTTGTTTTGCAGTTTTCTTTTCATTCATTTGGTTTTGTTTTTTGTTTTGTTTTTGAGTTGTTGTTTTGTTTTTGTCTTTGTTTTTTTGTCTGTAAATCAATCTTCCAAACAGTTAAACTCTTCTTTTTCTTTTAACTAGCCTATAGGGGTGGCCCGGTAGCTCAGTTGGTAGAGCGGCTGACTGTCGTGTGAGGTGACCTGAGTTCGATCCCCAGCCGGGCAGTGGCTTTTTTCGGGGGCCCCTGTTCACCCAGCAGTATAAATGGGTAGATAGGTCTTTCTAGACTTGGCGGAAGTAAAGTCGGCTTGGAAAGCAATGGCAAACTACCACATTATGCCGTATGCCTAGTATAATTAGGGCTCTACCCCTAATTCCCCTATACCCAATCGTGTGTTCGGGACTAACTTTACTTTTACTTGTTGAGAGCGAAGCAAAGCTGGCGAAGGAAAGCAGATCCATGTGTGTTAAATGTTTGTCTCAAGCCGTCATTTGATATGACAATGAATAGGAAAAGACTGGCATTGCTACTGCTGCTTGATAAGGAAACCCTTAAGAAGAAAAAAAAGAAGAAAGGTATGGGTTCATCTGATAAATCGATTGCCCCCAGACTAAGAAGAATCCCACCATTTGACTATGGATTTACTTGACGACGAAAGCAGATATTGTTTTTATTACTTTAGAATGAGTAGAAATTCATTTTTTCACCTATGTGAGTTGATTGAGGATAAAATCAAGAAAAAGACTAAAAACTCTACAGACGCTGCGAAGCACGTGACACACATCACAGCTCTTGTTTAAAAATGGTGGTGGCCACGCCCTTAATCGAGCGACTGCATGAATCCGGGGGTTTTGGAATTCACATACTATGACACAACAAATCTTCATGCGTCCGATCCCATCCCGAATTCGCCTACAGTCTGAATCGATTATGATAAATTTTTCTGGTAGTGTATTCAAGTAGTTCTGTTAAGCAAAGAGTGTACAGCAGCGTGCGTGTGACTTTGCTGATTATCTGCTGCATACTGACATCACCCCCTACTCAACCTTTTCATCCCATCTTTGGGCCAGCACAAATCTGAAATCCCGATCCAGTAACTGCTGTGAGAGTTTCAATTCACAGTTCAAGCAATACTTTAGATGCCTTTCCCCTGAGATCCATCTTTTTCTTCGCAAACTGGCTGGTCACCAAACAATGAACAAGTTGAAAATCAACACTAGTGAAGTTGGAGAAGAGAAGCTGAGAAAAAGAGGCAACGACAAGCTGACATACTGGAAATCCGCCAGAAATGACAATGAACAGAATAATATAATCACGTCAGACAAACAGGAAAGACAAAACTTGCATATGCATCTCTTTTAGGAACTCTCAGCAAACATAGTCGATACCAGAAAATATTATTCATTCGTGGTTTCGATGACAAACTGTAAGCAAACTCGGGATTTACTTTACCTCATGTAAAGCCAATGAGTCACTGTAGGCGAATTTCATCACTTCCATGAAATCAGTCATAAAAGAGGTGTAAAAGAAATCTTGAACAATGTCTGGTAATATGAAAACCAACCGTTATCAAGCCAATCACATATTTTGTTGGAGAATAATAATATTTGAGGAAAAAAAAATCAAAATCATCCTATACAATGTACCATTTCCCTGGAAACATTTGGAGTTGCTGCGAGGATACAGTGAGGGTACATGGCAGGCGTGGCAGAATGAAGATTTGCCATGTTATACATGTACGTTGACCTATTTCAAGCTGTGCTGCAGATCGTGATGGAATCAAGCTTGACCATGATGTTACACTTGTTGAGTTTCTAGAAATAGAATGTTCTTTCTTCTTTTTGTTTTTGTTTTCGTTTTTCTTTTGTTTTTGTTTTTGTTTCTGTTTTTGTTTTGTTTTTGCTTGTTTTGTTTTTTTTTTGTTAACACTGCTATTACATTCCTACTTTAACGCTTCTCAATACCAAAATTAATTGGTTAATCAGATCCATTCAAAGTTTTGCTTGACGCTAATAATCGCAGTCCTTACCTATAATTTCCTTATTGAATTGTATTTAATATATTGTTCTTTTATTCTAGATGGGTGACACAGAAGAAATGAAGTAATAAATTACTTAATAACTTGGACAGAGTTGTATCAAACGACATAGAATTTGACGCACATGTAGATCTATCACATAATGCTGAATGTGATAGATAAAAGCCGACTGTGAAAGATACTTGATAATGACTAATTACAAAATTTATGTAGAACGGGTTCAAAATAACAAGTTATCTTACACCTCTCCTCCATAAATACAAAAAGATACAAAAAATCTGAATCTGATGAACCCACCGACACACACACATCACATACAAACACTCTTACACACATCTATACACACACCTACACACATACCTACACACACCGACACACACACATCTACACACACCTACTCACATCGATACACACACCTACACACACAGAAAAAATAATAAAAATACAGGGACAAAACGTATTCAACTACGTAACCGACTCTTGTAATTGTGCCACACAAAGCGTCCGGGGTACATACTACTTTAAGCGATGCATATTCATAAGTTAACTGCTTGTATTGTTGAACATTGAAAGTGTCCTTAAGTAAAAACGCTTTTAAATATTTGCCTCAAGACGAATATTGCGCATTTCATTGGAATCTTGGATTCTCGCTCCTAAATATATTATCCGAAATAATTGTCCCAGCGCCCTTGCACTCTTATTCCGACCAATCAGGGCAAGGTCTTAGTCTTCGTCTTCAAATTCGTTGACTGACACAGATTATCTGAGTATTAATGTCAACGCGCGAATTTCTACTTATGCTTAAAATATTTTAGCTAGTATACAGTTCTTAAAGTGATTTCTTAAGTTGTTTCTTGAAATCTGCAGTACTATTTACTGAGTTTCATTGTATTTGGTAGGGTATTTCACAACCTGATTGTACTAGGAAAATAGGAGTACAGGTGGCAATTAACATTTGATTGTGGTAGTGTGAAGGTATGAGT
>JAOYNN010202553.1:0-10751 GCA_025770095.1 Goniobranchus kuniei
TACAATTTTTTGGACACATTTGCCGCCACAAGGGTTTAGAACATCTAGCCATAACAGGAAAGACAGAAGGCAAACGCGGTAGAGGAAGACAGAGAATAACTTTTATTGAAAGTCTTAATTCATGGGCAATACAGAATAACCTTATACGGTCAGGTGAGGATAGGTATGAGTGGAGGAACATGATCGCCAATGTCTGTTTCAGACACGGTACCTAAAGAAGAAGATGTAGATGCAATCTATTGAATGTCCATCATCTAATGCTTTTGTCCATTTGTCTAGAACTGGCAGGAGTTGAAGTGCCGTTGAGCGACTAGCTATGAATCCATACTGCTTTGGTGAAAATAAGAAGTCATTGAAGCTCATATGATCGATTATGTGATCTCCCACAAGTTTCTCCATTACTTTACTGACGATCGATGTTAGGCGTACCGGCCTATAATTTCCCGTAAACGATTTGTTTCTTTTCTAAAATACAGCACTTATTCTCGCTTGCTTCCATTCCTCGGATATTTTTCTAAAGTCTATTGACTTTCTGAACAGAATACTCAATGGCTTCGCAAGTTCGATAACTCTTTTTTAAATTTCGGATGAATCATATCCATACCTGGTGATTTGTCGGGTTTCAGGTTGTGTAACACCTATTGTATGGTTTCTTCCTCGATGCATATGTTGTACCAGTAATTTATAATGTTCATAGGCTCCAAATTTAGAACATACCTTGTTGGTTCCACATTAAAAACAGTACTAAAAAAAACAACTGTGCTTGTCTTTATCTGAATTAGTTTTGGTTGACTTTGGGTTTTTTGAATCTGTGCTAATTTCACCTATTCACTGTCTAGTTTTACTCTTTGCGTTTATACTATATCGCCAGATTTTCTTGGGATTACTCTTTGATTCTTTGGAGATATTTATTTCAAACTCTTTTCTAGCATTCCTTGTAAGTTTTCTTACTTGTTTGCGTATTCGTCTAAGGTGTGCCTATGTAGCATCATCGTTGTGTTTGAGAATTTTCCTTGATAAAGCGTTTTTTTTTCTATGATTTTGTCTACCACGTCCCGACCAAGAGGTATTTGAATCTTTTTGTAGTTATTTATTTCTATTTCGGGGAACAAATTTCTTTTCTATGCTGTTTTACAACATCGTGTCTATGTCTGGTTCAGAGAGATATGTATCCCAATCGAATTTATTGAGCTCATTCTTGATTGACTCATAATCCACTTTGTCATAGCATTTCCTAAGTTTATGTAGTTTCCTTCTAGGTGCCCTAGAACAAATGTAGTAAAATACAGAATGATTCTTACTTTGGCTCTCTCGTCTACTGTGACTACTAGTATTCTGGGTATAATAGTTTCAACACCGTATAGTTTTCTGGTTTGATTCTTCTTTCCAATACGATTCATATCTTTGATATCTTCAGTTCCAATGTTGACATCAACTGATTTTTGTCATCTATATGATTGCCTCTTTATCACTTTTTATGTTTTCATCTTTAAGGGTGTCGTTCTGCTCTTGTATTTAAAAGTACTATATTGTTCTTCTGCTCCAACCTGGCCTGCATTTTATTTGTAGCCTTTTAACAATTTGATTATTAGCTGACAGCTAGAAGACAGCTGAAAATAATAATTTGATTATTGTCAGCTGTCTTCTTCATATTAATGGGCAGTGAGTAAGCAGGAAAGTAAGTAGGTAAATAATTGGAAGAGTATGTGAGTATGTAAGTAAGTGAGTAAGTCAGTTTGCAAGTAAGTGAGTATGTGAGTGAGTAAATAAGTAATTGCAAGAGTAAGTGATTAAGTAAGTAAATGAAAATTTAAGTAACACATTGGAAGAGTAAGTGAGTATGTAAGTAAGTGAGTAAGTGAGTGTGTAGGTAAGTGAGTATGTGAGTGAGTAAATAAGTAAGTAAGTAAGTAAATAAGTAAGTATGCAAGTAAGTGAAAGAGTAAGTGAGTATGTAAGTAGGTGAGTATGTAAGAGAGTGAGTAAGTAAGGGAGTAAACAAGTAAATAGGTAAGTAAGTAAGTAAAGATTCAATATTAAATGTATGAAGGCGACACATTTCGTTATGGGAAACGTTTATTTCGAAGACTTCAAATTAAACTGTTCATAAACAGTATCAGTACAGAACAGTTCAAGATCAGCAGAAAGAATCAAACGAAAGACAATCAAACACATTTCTCTCAGCCTGCTAACGCCCCTAACGCCCCCAGGTTAAAAGAATTTCGATACATTCTATGAATCAATATAACTGTACACATTTCCTTCTCCAGTTGGTGGTTTGTTTGGCACTAGCATTCATGCCCTCATGTTTTTCGTCTGAGGACTGCCAATGTAACTGGTCCAGGCGCCGATATAATGGAACGTTTGGTTTTCAAATGGGGATAGATGTAAGTGAAAAAATAAATAGTTGTTTTCTTTGTGTCTTATTCTACTATTTACAGTAATGTAAGTTGATGTGTAACTCAAACAAGATTTTGCAGAATTACACTTATCATACCTCAAATTGAAGCTATGGATCTCAGGAACAAGTTCCGATTCCACAATAAAGTCACCATTATGTTCAATGGTTGCCGTCCACCTTTTAGTAAAGTCACCCATACCGGCTTGGGGAAAGGTTCAAGGCTGCTGTTTTAGTCACGTCTTGACGTCTTCGTCACCTTCAAAATATTGAACTTTCAATGCTATTTTTCAAGAGACCATAAGATGAAAGTGTGAAGATAATGATGAATCCTTATTTCATCGCCTATAATGATTCTGCGCAAGACTGATTAACTTCCTGTCATTATGTTGCAACAGGTCAGTATATCAGTACACTCTTTACGTCTTTTGCTGTGTTGTCACCCCTGACATCAGTTTTTTTTTTCTCTCCATTCGAAGAAAGGGATTTCCAGCTGGTAATAATTGTCATGTAAGTCGATGTCACCGGTCGCTTTGACAACGATCAACTGTAAAGTTTGAAAGTGATTCTTTAGTTCGTAACTAAGGCAGTTAACTGCAATGTCCAGCGAGCGAGCTCACAACTTCCAGTTGATAACATTATACTTACTCACCATCTTTCGGACGAAAAGAGAAAAGTAGAATCAGCTGACCCCAGGAGCTCGAGTGGCCCGTTTCTTATAAGTTACCGATACACGAAGCCTTTCCACATATCATCTTCATATCCTTTTACAATGACCCTACGAAGCTAAAAATACAACTCATTGTCCAGCTCCAATATTCAAGGTATCCGTTTAATGTTCCTTTAAATAACAATAGTCATGGACTGATCCTCGGGGGCATTTTTTTACTATCTTAGCAAATTATTAGTTGTCACCAAGAAATTTAAAATAATCTTCAAGATACCATACTACCTTCAAATAACGAACGAATTAAGAAATCATGTGATGAAAGACGACCTGAACAACCTTTTAAAGAAATCACGATTATAAAGCTTACAGAAATTTTGATACCAGTGAATTATCAGCAAGTCGACTTTAATTATTGTAGAAGTGTCATTATCTTGTCAATTAAAGACAGGAGGAAAGACTATTTTGAAGAACTACTAAATACAGCAGGAAAATTCATACCAAAAGTGACTACCACAGGGCCAGCAATACTCCTGAGTAAAATCCAACAGACAATCAAAAAATCCCTACTAACAAAGCGCCAGGAGTGGATGGCATTAGGGCAGAAGAAGTCAGAATCTCTGGAAACATAGGGGAAGCCTGGCTATGTGGGATCTTCAACAGGGCATGGCAGCAAAGAAGAGCACCCAGTGACTGACAACGAGCCATCATTGTGCCAATCTGGAAAAAAGGGGAATAAAAGAGACTGTGGAACTTACAGAGGAATTTCTCTCCTTAGCCATGTTGTGAAAATGTAGGCCAAAATAAGAATGAGACACATTGTTGAGACCAAAAGTGAAGCTCAGTTTTGGTTTTGGAAGAGGTTGCGCTGATGCTGTATTTCCTCTGAGCCAACTGAGTAAGACAGCTATCGCTCACAACAAATACCTGGATATTGTATTTGTGGATCAGGAAAAGGCGTTTGACATTGTAAACAGGTTCCAAATATGGCAAACATTGAAAGACTATGGAGTGCTTGGACATTTACTGGAAAATATCATGAGTCAAGCGTGTGTGCCGTGAGAACAACTGAAGGGCCAGCCGATTGGTTCCCTATTAATTCTGGTGTGAGACAGGGATGTGTGCTTTCACCACTCTTCTTCATCACGTGTATGGATAAGATCATGAGAGTAGCAAATGATAAAAACACTGAATAAAATGAACTTCTTTTTGCTGACAGCCAGAGCCTGTAATTGACGACGATTTACAAAACCACACTGATGGGCTCAAAGAAGAATGCAAAAAGCACCAAATGAAAATCAGCGTTGCAAAAACAGAATTATGAAAGTCAGCAGAAACCCAGGCCCTTTACGCATTTCAATCGACGGTGCTAAGCTAAAACAGGTTCAGTGAATTTAAATACCTGGGAAGCACATCCTCACAATATGTATGAATGGACAGAGAGATACGAAAAAGAGTCCAAAAGGCAAATGCAGTCACTTACCAACTGACACTTCTTCTGTCCCATAAAAACATTCCAATGGAAGTAAAAACCAAACTGATCAACATTGTCTTCCTACGAACACTCACATACCAATGTCAGACATGGTCAATTAACGCAGCATAAGAAAGAAAAATCACTGCATGGGAAATGAAATGCCTCAGAAAAACCATGAATATCACCAGAAGATATGGCATACGAAACGATCACATCAGACACCAAAAAGGAATGCAACCAGTCATGGCATTCATGTAACAACAAAGAATGACATGTTTTGGTCACCTAATGAGAATGCCTGTGAAATAACCAGCCGCAAGAGCATACCACCAAAAGGAATCAGGCTACAAAAATAATTGATGACCAAGAAAAACGTGGCTGGATGGAGGCAAAGAGGTCCCAAGACAACACAATCTGTCGGACACAGACGCCAGCCACATGGCCCAGGACCGAAATCTGCACCTCCCATCGAAATCACCCAGTGTTACCAGTGGACGGAAAAAGTAAAGTAAAATAAGAATTATCTGGTAAGACCAAGCATTTCAGTCGACGGAATTCGAAGAACTGCCATCATCACATCAGAAATATTAAAGAATCGACAAAAGTCGAAGAAGTGTCATTATAACAAAACAATCTTATGATACCGTACAACGATCCGTTAAATCCTCTATTTCATCTTGTGCCCGTGTGAATGTCTAAAAGGAGTTGATCATCCGATAAATAGATCAGGGTCTTCCACCAAAATCGGGAGTAAACATATAAGGAATAAAAAGCACACCACCATTGGGGGAATTTAAGGCCGAGTGGTTACGTCGTCAAGATTTAGTGCGTCATCTACGTGAAGCGCGTGGGTCGAATCCCGCGCGGGACAAAAAAGGCAGTGCCAGGCAGTGGGAGTCATGACCTCAGTGTGGCCTAGTCTCCCGAGGGTGTCAGAAGTTAAAAGCCGAAACACCCGCCTGAGGGGGATCTTCTCCTCTGAAGACCTAGCACTGTCTCGCTCAATATGAGTTTGCACAACTATAATAAATGGACTAATATTATAATGAGAGGCGAAAAAAGGCACCCACTTACTGAAATGAGTATTGTATCCATTCTAATGGACAGAAATAGGCCAAAATTCACAGGTGCTATATTTCGAATCTGTTTAAAAGGCATGCAGAATGGTAACGCCTGGATTCAAACAGGAAGTTAAATGTGAAGGGTTTAAACTTACTTACCCTCCCTATCCAAAGTCAATACTATGCATGTTCGCCGTTAGCGTTGATGCAGGCTTGACATCTTCTCCTCGCTGACATGACAAGTTTACAAATAGTGTTTTGCAGCAAAATATTCCTTGCTTCTAACAGAGCACCACCAAATGCTGGAGATTGTTGAAGTCTCATCAAGCACACACATTCCTTCGAAGGTGCTCTGTTGGTGCTAAATCTGTAGAATAATACTGGTCAATCCAAGACGTTAATATTCTGTTCCTGGATATATTGCTGTCAGATTCTGGCAGTATGGGAACGGGCGTTGTCATGCTACAAGGTACTCATGTATGGGTATGCTTGAAGAAAATGTGCCATCACTTAAGTGTAAGTCGCTTCTGCACCTTTCAGATACACCACCCCACACATTAAACCCCTCCTCCCCATCATTCCCCTCTGTTACAACACTCTGCAAACCTCTCTCCTTCTTGTTGCTATACTCTACTGCGGCCATCAACTCTGCTGAAACAAAATCTGGATTCGTCTGAAAACAGCACCTCTCTCCACTGACGCAATGTCCATCGAAAGTGCTTATATGCCTAACCCAGTCCGGAGTGTCTCCGAACACTTAATTGTGGAACTAGGTAGGTCTCCGTGAAAGAAGTCCGAAAGCATAATGTCTTAGCATACAGTAATTCTGGCATTGACTTGTCTCTGCTTTCCCTGGGATCCTGAGATATACTGACGGTTCTTTTGAGAAGATGGTGTAAGTGCATTAGATACACATGGCGATCAGCTCGCATAGAAATAACTTGAAGCTCACGCTCCCCTGCATGTAATCCAGGCCCCTTTAGAATTTAACAGTGGTACAAAATACAAAATTGTGGTGGTTTTTTCTGCAAGGTACAAGTCAATGAGGTGTGTAAGATTTTTTAAAAAGTTTATAATAAATGTATACATTATATAGCCAGAGGTGGATGGAAAAGGGACAAAACTCTTCCTCAAAAAAGCACGTCGAGGGCGGGTAAAAAAAAACAAACATAAAAAATAAATCATCGTGACAATTAGTTTGACACTTAAAAATTACTTATTTAGCTGTCGTTCACCAAAGTAAAATACTCTTATTGCTATAGTAATAACAAAAGTCGATCCTTTTTTGGCCTCTCAGTTACATAAGCAGTGAGCAAAAATATAGCAAAATGTGTAACACACAACATACTGGCAGGCTTTACAGAAACCTTATTACACAATTGACGTCCTGCCATATTTTTGTATGTTTAAATACAAGGTGTTGGGAGGAACAAAAATGCAAGAAAATATCCCACGAGTAAGCCACCACAAAGTTGTATCTGATACATTTAACCTAGTGGAAACTAGAAAAACATCAACAGACATGCATTTCGTTGACTGCTATATGAGTTGTATGATTAATATTTATACCATTGTGGCAGCCCAAATGTATACAGGGTGTGTATTTTGGAACGCTATCCATGGGACCAGTTTTGTTCCTTCACCGGGAGTTGGTGCACGGCATACGGATCACTCTCCTCTGTTGAATGTCTGAGTATCGAGTAATGAGAATGATATTCGGCTCGATGGTAAGCATCGACCAAATTGGGTCTAGCTCTAGAATACGTGCTTCCCACTGTAATTACGTAAATCTACACACTGGGTGTATATTTAGAAATGCAACCCTAACGCCGGACCAATCGTGGCTCTGTAGCTCTGTAACTGGCCTGACCTAACTCGCATCATGTTATCGAACATGCTATAATTGTTCCGGAAAAGTAGCGTCGCTGTGTAAGCTATCTTGGTCACTCTAATGTCAGCTAGCTGACTTGGCGTGTCAGACGGCCTATCCAACACCCGTAAAACACGTCTCGCAAAGCTCGTGTCAGATGCTCGATTCGATTGTTTCTACTACCGGTATACACTGTTTCCAGCAAGCACTGCCAAGAAGTAAGTAATATCAAGTAAATTAAGTTTAAGTAGTTTAATTTCGACTCTTGGTCTAGTATAGATATTTACCCTTGACCTCAAAATCACGGTTCATGTAGATCTAGATCTAGATATCAGAGACGGATAAAGGGGGTCCATTTTGTATTTTTTTAATTACCGGAAACGGAGAGTGCCACAATGGAAGGCCAAAAATAGCACATGTGATGACACAATACCTAAAAATAACTGGGTCGTACAGACCATACAGACACTGTTCTATTTGTAGGGCTGGGCTGACGTGCATGCGAGACAGGCGACTTACATAGCTACAGAGCCACGCTAAGACCGGCCTAATATTCGTTCATTATACTAGAAAGCATCTCAAAATTATTATTGAATTCCATTGAAAGTTCTGTTGTCGTTTCAAGGCCAAAATCCGATGTAAGAATCTTTTTTTCAACATAAAAACACTGAAGTGAAATTATCAGGATTTATTTTGGCTTCTGCTAGCTTTGGGTTAGAATCGGTGACACGGTAATATCGAACAGCACCGAATAGGATGCGATTCCATGTGGATGTTCAAAACAGATGGAACGGGGTACGATTACTTTTCCTCGAGTGTGGTATGCTTATTGAATAGTCCATGGGTTGCGTTGCTATGTATACATCCTGTACATCCAGCCTATTGTAAAAATACGCATTAAAACATAAAATTTGCAATTGAGTACTTATTCAGCCGAGGGGAGCGCTGTAGCTCAGTTGTAGAGCATAAGCCTGCGGACCAAGAATCCCGAATTGACCACTCAACCAGGACTCTTCAAATTTCGCTAACGGATGCCTTAGGCATTCATTAATCGTACTGTAGCAAAACATGAATATCTTCAAATTTGGCACATGCAACTGTTAGCTTTCACCAAATCGATTTCTATCTCCTTATCTGCAGCCTACAGACGAGTATCAATCAAATAAGTCCTCTGTTATGATTTAATTTAATTTTGTTCTCTGATTTCTCGATTAGGTTACTCATCTCGCTGTCCGTTTTAGTTTTTGTTATTTTATCCCTGAAGAAGCACACCGACAAGAAACATTATGTTATGATTTTGTCTTGGCTTTATTTTACTGAGTAATCGTAAACTTATTTATTTCTGCGTTGCAATTGATCTTAATTTAGATTCAAACTCTACAGGAGCTGTAGCAAGTTTGCATTTGTTAAATCTGTTCGCATAATCAGATAGGTCAGGTAAATCAACTGTCCGTTCCTTTTCGCAAATCGTGATGACTGCATTGTTAACCATTATTTGCCTTCCGTCCCCGAAAAATCCGTAACGCCTCAACGTAGCGTGTTGTTTCCGATATCACGAGTTACTTTCGCCTCTCACTTCTTATGGCTCTTTGACTAAACGTAGCTCAAAATTTTAAAACTAATGAAATTTAAAGCTGCCAACAATTGGTGGGCTGTATGACACAAGGCAAGATGCTTTTGAAGCATAATCGCAATACATAACAATGTGTAAAGGGGATTAGACTTTCGAGTCGTGAAATCGCATTTATCTGGATGACTGGGTAAAGAAATCTCCTACAAATGTTGAGAATTTGATCAACCTATTTAATATGAGTGGGAAAGAAAGATATAAGCATAAGTTTGTTCTTCTCTCTCAAATGCAGTTAAAAAGGCCATACCTGATAGCCTCTTAGATCCACAAATGAAAGGAAAGACTTTTTGACGGCAATTTTGTAATTATGATTTTAACATCTCTGTTAATACATATAGTGCTGGAATTTGGAGAGGAAATTTATCGGATAAAACCTTCAAAACTCTTGCGGGCGAAGACGACATTATGCTGCAATCCTTCTTTGGTTCTTCTTCTATAGGTGGCCTTGTTTACATGTATCTGCGATCATGACTCTCCACTCAATCTGTCATCGGCCTATCTCAAGAGATACTGCCACTTAAGTTTCTTTCGACAATGCCTTTAGGCTATGAATTTATGCAATTCTATGTCTACCTCTGCTACGTTTGCCCTCAATCTTCCCTGTGACTTATCAATTATTCTAGACCATAGTGGCAGCTGAAATGCAATCCTCGTCCTTTGTTCATTATTGAAGTCAATAAAACTGAATAACTTTAATCTGCTTTACGTATTTAAAGGATGATGTAGAAATGTATATTTCATGCTATAACATTATGAGGCTTTTAAAACATTTTTCAGTTCTTATATTTAAAGCTGTTGGCTTTTTTTTTTTAATATAGCAATGCAAGAAAGGGTGTTTATATCTATAACTTCTTAGCATCTCAGTCGGTCATAATTTCGTATTATATGTACTTACTAGTTTTGTTTGAACTTTCTCGCATACGATCATTCTCATCAACGCACTCTAGGGCTGGACCTTCTAACCTGAACGAGGGGAGACAAAGAAACCTCAATTAGCAATGCTCTAAATTTATATACGTTGTTTATTGCGTTAATCAGGGAAGGTGCTTTAAAATTCCACTTGTACTTAGTTTGTTTGTTTTTTTCTGCTAAATCCAGATTGCTAGTGAATTTGTTCAATTTAAAAGTCAATGTCACTATAAGTTTTGTGTAGAATTTCACAGTGGGAAAATTTGTGATTGATTTTTATAAAACCACAAAAAGCGCACTTCACGAAATCAAAAAAATACCTTTATTTGCGTGTAGTTGTCTTTGTGCATGACGTATATGCGAGGGGGGGGGGTGGCAGGGGCAGGCTGGGTGGATATGTCTATACTGAGGCACGGTTGATTAGCGTTACTATCTCACATTTTGTGACTATTGATATTCTATGAATCATTCTTGTTGCTGGGCCTGGGTTGCTAGGAGCGAATCATAATCATAATCTGGAACTCATGTTCCAACAGCAGGAATCCATCCTTCTATATGTCTTTGTTCTTGTTGTTGCTGTTGTTGTTGTTGTTCTTGTTGTTGTTGTTGTTCGATGTCTTTTGCTTTTGTTGGGGTTTTTGTGTGTGTGTTATTTTGTGTTGTGTTGTTTTGTGTTGCTTTCCTTAGTTTAGTTTTGTTTTAGGTTGGGTTTTGTTGTTGTTGTTCTCTTTTTCTATTT
>JAOYNN010202664.1:0-10751 GCA_025770095.1 Goniobranchus kuniei
TTTTCAAACACCATTATGTTCCAACATTTCTCATAATACGTATGTGAAAACGCTATGCATTTACAATCTTAATTATTCCTTGGCTAATAATAATAATTTAAGTTGTTCTAATAATATTGCTGTCACTCTCGAAAACACTGGAAGGAAAATCTGACAAATCGTAACCTTGATTAACACTCAAGTCAAACAGCCTGCTTTGAATGACACAATGAACAACTGCATATCATTGTCGCAAATTGATCACATGATATCTTTAAAAATTTGAAACGATATGTACCTGATACCTCATACCTCAGGCTGGGTCCATCCATTGTTGGATGTAGCCCTTTGCCGATGTTTATTCCACCGGTGAGTTTTTGGCCTACTTGTGACTCTTTGGACGTGTTGTCGCTCGGTTTTTCTTTCAATACGTAGGGTGAAATATTTCCCTCTCAAAGTTTTCAAAGATACATTTAATGATGATCAAATTAATTGAAGTAAGATGTACCTAGATTTAAAAAGACGATAATTTTGCTGAGAGTAAAGAAAGTCTCACTGTTTCAACACCTTTTATTTTAATTTTTTTCAGAGTTAAAACATTTCACTGTCTTGGCATCAATGTACATAAATTTCTCTGGACTCTTCAGGCCAAATACTCCACAATATATGTGCCGTATGCGAATGTACATTTCACTCAAATTTCACAGATGGATACCTCTAAGGATAATTCAAATTTTTTAAAAATTATACTTATGTTACTGAAAGGTATTCTTTCAAACATACAATATCATATCAATAGATCACCAAGTCAAATGTTTGTAATAAAAATGGCAGGGTAAGGTTTGCTTACGTTTAAATTTAGGGAAGTATTATTTGGGTGGATTCCACCTCAATAATACAAAGGTGGGGAGGTCTATTCTTTAGGTGAAGATTGTATCCAGTGTGTAGTTAGTATGTAGGGCCTACATGTGTAACTAACAATAAATTAAATATTACACTGTAAGGTACACAATTTATAGGACTACACTACATGCATCTATTAAAAAAGAAATCCTCATCATAATTCTCTGTTGTAAGTAATCTAAGTTCTATAGATCTACTCTAGCTCTAGATCTAGATAGGATTTCGAGATCGCCTTTGAAAAGATCGAAAGATTGCATCCAATGTGGAGTAGTAGGGACTACCTGTGTAACTAAATAATAAATTAAATATTGGCAAGTATTATAAGGGTAGATTTCAGCTAAATAATACAGAGTTGGGGGTCTGTACGCTATTAAAATGAATGGTATCCATGTGTGTATTAGGCCTATAAATCACAGTAAATAGGTGCATGTATGTGACTAAATAATATATTATAATATTATACACACTTGACTATTGATCTTACCCTACTGCATTAATAAATAGCATCCCTGTACCGATTTTCCACAGTATTATTAGAGGGTGTGAATTTTACACTGATACACACAAAACAGCCAACAAGGGCAAGAAGGGTGAAATTAACTTGCTCAAATTAAAAAAGAAAAAAAAAGGAGGAAAAAAAACCCCAGCGCAATGCCCAAGTAGGCTCGAACCCACAGCGTTCGGGTTACACAGAGCAATGCCTTATCAATTCGGCCAGGGTGCCCCTAAGAAAAGTCAGTCATCTCAGGACTAAGTAGGTGAGCCTAGTTTTTCAGTTTAGAGTTAAAGGTAAACGAGAGAACAGAATTAGCAAGGAAAAAAAGGTTTATAGAAGAGGAGGTAGAAGATGAGGAGAAAGAAGGAGGAGGAGGAGGAGAGGAAAGAGGAGGAAGAAAAATAAGAAGACTTCACAACCTGGCAAATCCTTCCATCTCCTTGACAAGATTTCCAAAAGTCAACCTAGAGGCTGGTACAGAGATGATGAATGGACAGCCAATAGGCTGCTGGGTGTTGTTACACTGAGACTTGTGGATGGCCCAGTGTTTACGCTGACACGTACTGAAAATAGAAAGAACCAAAGTCAAACCTTTATCTGCAATCCTGTCATAAATGTAAAAATACAGGGATACTGCTTGACTTTTACAAAAATGACCGAAATTTTGATAACATCAAAACTACCAAAGGAAGGCCAACAACGACATTGCCAATCAAACTTAATGACCTGAAAAAGATCCCAGGACGAAACATTAAATTAAAATCAGAGACTGATTTTTAGCACATAAGATTGATAGCACAAGACAGAAAGAAAAGGTTTCTTTCACGAGAGAGATCAGAGAAACGGCAGAAGCTGAGATGTTTGTTGACACCGCAAGAGGAAGGCTCAAAGTTAAGTGAGTCAACTGAAATTTTTCCCGGAGCCGAAATGATATATTATGGTTGGTAAAAAGTAGGCATCAGTCATAAACGGACACGCAAAAAAACAAAGCAAAATTAGACTGACAATGGGTTACCATTCTCAATGGGGTCTAGAATGGAGTGAAAAGTCAGTCCATGCCCTTGATTGAGGGTCAAAACTCAAAAATGGCCAAATTGACCCACAGGCCCGCTAAAACATTTCATCTTAGACTCAATTTTAGTTTGTTTGTTAAAAAATGCAAAACGGATTTGGAAAACAGATCAAGTCAAAATGAGGGAAATAATGGAATAATTGGTATCCCTGGAAATGTTTTATAACAGAACACACACACACACACACACACATACAAAAAGAAGGCTAAGGTTTACAATTAGTACCCCTAAATATGTGCAGTCTCACAGATAGTACATCACATGGTTTTCATTTCTATATTTAAAATCATCTTCATTCACAATCCAGCACTATTTTAGCATAGATCATCCCTTCTAATCTAAGAACATTATTCCCCCCATCCCTCCCCCTTCCCCTCTCACTACTAATTTCAGTCCCACTCTGTAGACCAAGTACTCCAATCCAATAACTTCTTCGCCTTTCAATTTTTAAGACGAACGGATGATACATCTTAGGGAAGAACAATCCTTCAGCTGATTTTTGAACAGTATAAGATATAAATAGCCAAACTTAATGAAATTTCAAGTTTTGATCCTTACAGGTCCCCCTTCCCCCATTTTCATATTATGCAAAAAAACAACAACAAAACAAAACAAAATGAAAAAACAAACAAACAAAAGACATAGATAACTCACTGATTACAGTAGCCCACTTTGTAACAGTTGGTGCATCTCTTAAGGGAGTTTCCCTCATTACAATATTTATCACAGGCTGCACACTGCATTGGAAAGTCTGGAGGTGACAGCGTTCGCTGTTGAGAGAGAGAACATAACACAGTCTCAGTAGGTTAAAATACTGCCTATGAAAAACTGCTGTTCTTTTTCTCTTTCCGTTGAAAACATTTTTAAAAGAGAAATACTGTAGCTCAGTGTTAAAGCATTGGCCTGCGAACAAATGCACTTTTTTCCTAAAGAAAAAGAATTTACCCTCAATTGCTTCACTTGACCCTGGTGAAAATGGATGCTGCTTTGGCTAGAAAGTACTCTGCAATGGACCAGCATCCTATTCAGAGAGTGATGGATAAAGTCTGTCAGTTTCCGCTTCATGCTATAGAAAATGGGATAAGCTCTGGCCCAATGAGCCAATTTGGCTCTAAGGGCTACTTTCTTTTATTCAAAACTACTCATTAACATTATTTACCTACTCACCTGAACAACAGGGATGTTTATCACTTCTTCACCAGCCAATTCTTCTGACAAAACTTCACATCTGGAAAAACAATCAGCGTAGAATGTTAATGGTTAGTTCTTTTTTCTTACGAATTTATTATAGTGGAAAACCTATAGCTTGATATCATCTAATCAACTGCAATAATAAATTCTGTTATTAACATAAATACATCAATATACTCCTATCTGATTTTTTTTTTTTTTAATCTGTAATTGGCAATGAACTCGATGAGGGATCATCCTTATCCAACCTGAGTTTGAAACAGAAACTAAATACTTTTAGATCAAAAGAAAGAAATAAAGAATTTATTGCAGAAAAAAAAAATACAAGTCCCTGTGGGCATTGATATTAGTAACCATACCAAATTTATTTCCACAATTTCAATTTTATTCATGGCATCTGTCACATTTCCCTTTGGATCAATTTTTCCTCTTTTCATAAACTCAGAGCACCAGCTTCTTGTGTTCTAATTAAATGTGTCTGTGGGACAAGGGTTCTGAAGAAATCACAGAACACAAGAACGAACAAAAATTCTACTTGTAAGATTATAAGAGAAGGAGTCAAAAGTTTAAGTTACATACAGATAGCTCTAGAGATTTATTAAATACATAAATTCTATTAATACAAGTTATTGGGCTTGTGACTGGCTGAAGGGACGTAACCCTTTTAATACTAATAAGTAGTAATCCTAAGAAAATCAACTTAACACAAAGTAAGAATTAAATTAAAGTTCCAAGGCGAAGACAGAAGAGAAATATAACTAACAATCTCAGTTAAACAACTTAACAACCCACCAACCAAACCTCACTTTAGATAACGCTATACTAATCCCAAACTCAGATATCAAACGTAACACAATCAGTTACACGGTTATACACTTGGCTTACATATGTCCACAAATACGAAGGGAAAAACTTATACACAATCCATCCATGAATCTATTAGGCAAACCCACAACCTAAGGAAATCACATCATACTAGTATTGTCGCTAGAATAAACGACACGAAGACGAAATGGGGAAAAGCCTATCACCTGTCAAAGCGTTACCTTAAGTAAGACAACGACATGTACTCAGACAGCCGCCGCAGGTCAAAAGACATTTTAACAGCATTCAACTTTCAAACACTGAAACAAGTTAGTACTCGGCGCTCACTGACATGCCAGGCAATCATAAGTAAAACAAGATCACAACACAGGATACAAACAAAATAACAACCGACATGCTTCTCAGGCTTTTAGTTTAGTCATTTTAAAATACCAGGCTGGATATATTTTTTAAGTATCAAACCAAAACTGACGTCAATAAGATTATTAAATTCAAATTCTTAATGACACTCTAAGCTAACTTTCAGGTAAGTGTTCACTTGATAAATCATATCAATTCTTCTCATCTCACTTTAACCATTTGAACCCTGACCTCTGAGCAGACAAAGTCACTCCCTGCTTCTGGGAGAAGTATGACTGAGTCACCACTATTTATGCATGGAAAAAGCTTCAACTGCTTTCTTTCAAAATACATTTGTAAGCAAATAATCTCGCTTCAGTCCTGCACTAAATAATGCCAAATTTTTTCATTAATTTGACATAGAATCACAATAACTGAGATGGATGTCATCCATCCCTCTGCAGAAGGATCTTGGAGGATAGGCATGGAAGAGTTGTACCACTTTGGAGGGATCTCGGCTTCAAGGGCTTAAGTATTAGGCTTTGAGTTCTAGAGAGGTTGTGGAGTATCTAATGCACAATGAGAAATGGAATAGTTACTTACGCAATAATGGTGGTGTGCTACTGTTGAGTAAATTACAGGAAAATGTATAAAATGATAGGATTAGGACTACTCACCTATAAAGATGGGACAATAGACATGATTTAGTATTTTTCTTATTCAGGAATCTATTAATTTAAAAAACAATAAAATTTTATTTTGTTTTTTTCCACTATTCATGTTATTGTAATCGTTTTATGTCTGTCTTTTTATGATGTCTGACAAAGGGTGAGACAAAAAACGTCAAGTCTATTGTCTCATTTTTACAGCTGAGTAGTCCTAATCCTATTATTTCATACAATTACTTACGCAATAATGAAACTTTTGTCATCAACATTCGACAGGGAAGCTCCATTAAAGAGAAACTTGTGTATCTTCCCCTTGTAGGCTTCAAATACATGTATCTGGAATAGGAGATGAGAGAGAAAAATGGTCACGACTTGTTACAAAAATTCCTCTTAAGTTTATACAGAGTGGCTGTGGGGTCGGGGCATTTGACACTTGTAGCCGTGAGGTTGTGAATTTGAAACCAGGCCATTAGATGGGACTGTTTAGTCTTGGAAAAGGCGCTGTTAACATACATTTCCTCACCCCACTCAGGTGTTATTGAATGCCCAACCATAGGCAGAGGAAGATCTTGTCAGTATGCCGGAGCAAGAGAGCCTGTAAAATGGCTGCATCTCTGTCTACTCCACATGGAATTGCGAAGGTATTTGGTTGAAATTATGGGTTGTGAATGTGCATTAAAGTTTGGGAAGTAGAAATCTAAATGTTTCACGGAATGTTTGGGGAAAATTGACGAAGAGTTATGTAATCACACTTTATTCTATTTCTATTGTGTTGGTTCCATCCAGCAAGATACTTGTAGTGGACTCACCGAGTGCGTTTGGCTTGTGTCATCCACTCACTCCTCACGTCTTCGTTCTGTTCACCTTCCCGCTCTTCAGAGAACACTACTTCAGGTTCTTTAGCACGCTTTCCTCATTGACCGGATAGCTATATAAGCTTTGGCTGTCGGTTTGTGGGTACTCTTCCTTTCTTGGACCTCCGGTCAAGATCCAATGTCTATGTCCCTCTGGTGACAGACAGTGTGCCTGTGTTTTCCATTGGATCGGCTGTGATGAGAACCTGACTATATTTCGAAAGGTTTCCCTGTTTGTGTCAGACCCTTGTCTTGTACGACAGAGTGTTTCATCGTTTGGTCTTACCGTTCGGTTAGAGAGATCTAGAATCCACATTACTAGTTAGCTTTAAATCATGTAAATTATGTGTTGATAGTTTAGTATAGATTTACTGGTTGGAGGAGTTTAGTTTTAGTTTATTCCCTATAATAATGTTGTGCGAATGATTAACAAATTAAATATGTAAATCAACATTTCTTAAGTAACTTCATTAACAATTGTCAAGGGAAGAAAGTGTTTGTCGTTATACTCTCGTTATCTCTCTTAAGTCTTCTCCTTTAATAAGTGTGTAGTCGTGCGTAGTTCCTGAAGTCTTTCTTCCCGGCTCTTAGTTCAATAACTTTATGTTTGTCATTTGTGTGTGTGTGTGTGTGATTGGGTTGGCTGTTTGTGTACTTTAGCTATTGGACCACACGGTCCTTAAGGTTTGGCCTGAAGCCAGTCTTGATTTAGGAGGCCACACGGCCTGACAGCCACACATACACTCACGCCTCTTCTCTTACTACACTTACACTCTCCTCCTATTCCGTCCTACTACTCTTACTCTGCTACCCTAATTCTACTCCAAGTGCAAACATTTATCTTTATGTAAGGGCTAAGTTTAGTTTAGTAGTCCCCCCCTCTCTCTCCCCCTCTCTCTCTCTCTCTTTCTCTCTCTGTCCACTTATCTCCCGTTCTCTTCCTCTCCCCTCTCTTATCTCTCACACTCTCACACTCATACCCCCTTTCTCTTTCTCACGACATGAGACCAACATAATATTGTGCTCTAATTACCCATTTACACAACATTCTTCAGGTTGAACTTATCTAAAAGCGTTAAATCTAATCAATATGCAACGTTTGCATTATTCCAGACAGATTGTAAGATCTTATTTGACATAAACAGTTTAGTAGAGGTATAAACTACAATTTTGACCTTATTGCGAATGTAAGAAAAACGAAATCAGCCTCAGGCTGTAGTACGAGTTAGGCCCAACCTTCAGGACACCTTGTAAATGTTTTATGACGGCACATATACTTTGGTCACGTTTGCCATTTCACTTGACCTTTTCAAGATTGATTCAGGCATTTAAATTTTATAAGATCCGACGTTAACTTAAAAAGATATGAATTCAGAAGTAGATATAAGCTGAGTGGGTAATTGGAAAACATGACAGAAACCACATCTTATTATTTTCTTGTATATTAGGATCTTCAGAATTTCAAGTACTAGCCAACGTATAAAAACAAAAACCAAACCCCGGGTGATTTGCAGACATTATGGCTCGAAGCACTAACGTTTAAATATCATGAAGAGACAAAATAAAAAACAAATTCGGATTTGCTAAGGGACACGTGACTTTTGGGAAAAAAAGTCCTTTGTATGGAAGGAGAGATCTATAAAAGAAGGGGAAGAGATTTTCCAAGGAGGACGTTGGATGCTCCGAGACGTCTAACAATGAATTACGAAAAGGATGTGCCAGTATTAAACAATACGGTTTGCGTTCCCCCTTGTCTTGCCTTGTCTTGTCTTGTCTGAGATGGATTTTGTGGGCCCGGGAACCCTTGGCAAGGCGGCACAAGAGCGACCGATCTCTCACTTCCTTACCACTGGTTTGACGAAACGAAAAAAGGCCAGTCTCTTGCAGCTGCCCACGGTCCCCACAGAAACAATTCTTCAGGGTCAGGCGACTTAGCTATCGCGAGTAACGGTTTATAATCCAGAACAATCAATGCAGGTCACTTAAGGTGTCAGTGGCTATAGAGGTAAGCATATTCAGCCTGAGTCAAGTAAATCAACCTTCACCCTGGACAGGATGTAACAGGAAGGATGGTCAATTATGACATCATTCCCAAGTAATTGGCGGTATCCTAAGGCAAAGTACTTTACTCCACTTACCCCATCCGATTCTGATTCCCGACTTTGAATAGTCAGGGGAAAATCTTATCAGATTAAATTGCTAATGCCTATTTGGTTGCTGCCCACTATAAATATGTGCTAGATGCCGCAACGAAATGGGTCACTGAGGGCTCACATTTAGTGAGCCTGCGCTTGTGCTTCGATACAGTCTATACATTATGCATTTGTTTTAGAATTTTTCTTCCGTTTTTTTTCGTTACGAGGTGTTATTTCATATCTTTGTCATTGTCTTGCTTGACCTCTTTTTCCTTACCCGAAACTCAGGTTATCTCTCTACATAGGCCCGAGATCCTGGAGATTATTGAGATGTTTCAGCAACTTATCATCTTTGTTGTGGTGGTGGTGTTTCGTTGTTTTGGTTTTTTTTAAAGTAGAGATTTCTACCCCCGGTTAATTGTATCTGACCACAGCCTTTGTTGTAACAAAAAAAAAAAATCGTCCATTCTGACCTCCACAGAAGCTTTCAGTCTGTATGAGGACGCTTTCTGACTGATATTAAAATAGTATCACTATAACATGTCTCTTTTTCCTTGGCCTCACAGGTTTCCTATAAATTTCCCCTTTCTTTATTTTACCCGAAAATAGAGCGAAAAGGGGTTGGGGGAATAAATCGCTCAAAAAGAACTGTTCCCAACAGTGGCTATTTCAAACTTCTTGCCAACATTATGCGTGTGTCATTATAAACTCACCTAAATTGATGCGTCCGCTACCAAATAATACCTACGGGCAGTAACGTGCCGCTAAATTCCACAGTTCACCACGAGAGTATCTGCCACTGATTCAAGTCAAGTGCTGCTGTCGATTAAACTTCGAATCAAACCCACAAAGTTTGCTCTTTTGGCTAAATACATTCCATTATTTTTTCATTGCTTACATTTTTCACCCGTTTCAACTTCCTGTTGTTACCTGTGATTTTGGGCTGGCTCTTTTGCATGCACATTCTTTTCTTAATGGTATCGGAGCACATATTATTATTATATTGTATAAGTGCAATTCAAATGCTGTTGTGGTTCCTACTCTGTTTAATGGGAATGCAAGTTAGACAATTTATCAGGCACTACGAAGAAGCTAAATCACTTCCACCTTTCTTGAGTTTGTTGCTCCGTGATACGGCTGTGCTGGAGTACCAGGCCCCTTTCAACTTGCTGGAGAATCGAACATATGGTTATATCAGAACATCTGCCCCCCCTCCCCTATACATCTCTCTTCACGTAGAAAGATACGGCTTGATCAAGACCGAATGAATAAGATTGACGACGATCCTTCCACCGTTTCTTCCATGAAGAATATCGCCTACTTATACTTGAGTGGCGGGTTGAGATTCCTGATGCAGAGGTTTCCCGGCTGTCTGAAGCTGTAAGTGTCTAGTATCATCTGTAAAAGATTCAGGTTTTCAGGTAAGGCAGGGGTCACGATGTCAGATTCTGTATTCCAGAAAGTCATCTCAATCTCCTACTCAGATCTCACGCAAAGAGAGTGAAATATTGGTGCTCCAGAGATTTAAGGATTCGCTTACAAATCATAAACAGCATTAGTAATGCGAAAGGGAGATCTGCCATGCCTTTTCTAGTCGCATTGAATTGACGTTCCCCGTGTGATAAAAACCTCCGGATATATCAGGATTTTGATTCTACATATTAGATACAGATTCAAATGATGTTCAGAGGGTGACCGCGAGACTGAGTCTGTTTCACTTCTCTCTTCTTCACTTTTTCACTTTGCACACCTAACTTGTGTCAATGCCAATCTATGATATACGAATTCCAATGTTGTATCAAAAGTTGTCCAGGTACTATCATTTCAAACAAGCTTATCAACAATTAGCCTCTATCCTTTCCTTTAATGATGACTCTGAGTAAATGGCTTTGTTAAGATTTTAGTGCAAAGCACCAACTCATCATAGTGTTTTGTTGTGGTCTAAGTATGGCACCTGTACTTGCGTGCTTGCGATGGATGGGTGTTACCAACAATCCAAATATACACTCTATTATTTAAATCCACATCAGTTACAGATGGAGCTATAGATGCTTGATTCTGATAAGAATTAATTTATATGCTCGGACTGACAAACACAAGAAATTGCAACGTTATGTCGATGTATACATGTGTGAGTGCGGGAGTGTGTCCAACAAGCATTGGTTTTCTGAGGTTCTGATATTCCTTGACTTGTGTATTTGTATCATTTTTGTATTCATAATGAATGTCTTTAATTCGCATCTACAGAATCTCTCTCTCTCTCTCTCTCTCTCTCTCTCTCTCTCTCT
>JAOYNN010202775.1:0-10751 GCA_025770095.1 Goniobranchus kuniei
AAAATATTGTGCATTCAACCATCTTGAGTATTTTATATAGCTCTAATAGAAAAAATCGTTAATTATGTTAAATTAAAATTTGAAAATAGAATTTTTGTTTGGTCATGGTTATTACAGACTCATACACAAAATTTCAATTCCATCCAATGTTTAGTTTTGAAGATATAGGCCTCAATATGTGAATTTTGAAACGCACTATAGTTATGTTCATGTAGTTACTCAATGAAGAGTTCTTGGCATTTGTAAGGCACATGGCACAACAATATTAGCCTACCACTTTTACTAGAAATGTATTACCATGTAAAAAGGGGGCCATAAAACTTTTTATCAATTGTTCCCTTGTTAACGTTCATAGGTTTTGGGTGATTTGTCATACTAAATGGCACCACTGTCATGTTCTTCATTTCAGGATGTGTATGGCGTGATTATTGGAGGCTGTTTGGGTCATACACTTTGTACTGGGTTGGCTGTGATTGGGGGGAGATTTATTGCACAGCGCATCTCAGTTAGAACTGGTAAGGCAACAGTGCTCATAAATTGTTCATACAATTTCAAGGTGAATTCCAACACACTTTTCTCCCAGACATATTAATACAGGCTATATTCAGAACATTACCATAATATTTCATAGTCAATGTCTTTAGTCTACTCTTACAGAAGGTAAAGAAGAAGGTACAGTTTTTTCTTAGTTTGATTTGTGACTTGGTGACTTTATCGCTTTTCCCCTGGCTAGACATTGCATTCCAGCACTTTCAACACACTGAGAATGCATGCAATTGAACCAGCTATTAGTTGCATCACATAAGCAATCTGGCAAAATCTTTCATTGCTTCAAGCTCTGTGCTCATTTGTATCTGAGAGAAATGAAGGAATTTGAAGTTTCACCCTTTCCGAAGTATATACACCTATGTCACATCAAGGCAGACAAGACTTGAAGCTTTGCTATTTTGTTTCTCATGATTTTGAACTCATAACACTTTCCATTTCATCAGGCAGATCTTCATATCCATTTTATACCTTTTAGCCGCAGAGTTGATTAGCAAGGAAAAAAGTCACGGCTTATAATCCAAGAAGCATGGCTCTCAAAAATTGACACAGTAGGTTGAAATGAAAGCGTGTCTTTCCATTTTGGGAGTATGACATGAATCCACATACAAAAGAAAGGCTACATTATTTGTCATGTGACACTGATCTGTCAGAACTATCCTATTGAAAACTTATGTCCAACATAGTGATACAAATGCATATTGTAAATATTGACTATAGGTATATATGTCTATATCAAATTTTGATTTTTTCTAATGTATAAATATTTTAACATATTGATCATGTTTGCTCTCCTTTCAGTGACCTTGATTGGAGGTGTTGTCTTCTTGTTATTTGCACTTTCTGCTTTCTGGATTGGACCCGAGTGATAACATATTGTACATAGATTTAGTTTGAGTTAGTGTGTACAAATGAAATGCCTGTATGCGAGTTGTGTGAAGTTCAAGTCTTAGTGGGATAATGACAATTTACTATTTATTTTGGTTTCCATGCAAACCTGTGTATTGTTTATATTCCAATAATATTCCATATTGTTGCAGTGTGGTGATTTGATGGTAAGTGATTTGGCAGTGTATGGCTGTGTTGTACGTACTCATGCAAACATCTTTGATTATCTTCTTATTTGTTGTCCAGTGTTATCCTTTCAAAATGCAGTAGTTACTGATAAAAGGACCGTGAAATGTTTGCTTTTGTACATGCCATATTTTTATTGAAAGTCAATTTTTAGGTAACAAATTCCATGGATTTGCTTTGTGATTTCAAATAATGGACTTTGATTAAGCTTTGTGAGTTTGTGGGATAAATTTGATAGTAAAGTTTGTTAATTCTCGCAACTTTTGGCAGGCCTGTTTCTGGCAAACAGACATTCAGTTATCACTGAATGTGAATTTGGAATGCACAAAAAATCTTATGTAAATGTTTGCCCTCTAAGGTTTTTTAGACATTAAACCGTAGAAGCTCTGCAATTTGCAGCAAGCATAATTTTCAGTATATCCTTGTGAAATTTCTCATGCTCCTTTAGTTGTCATTAAGACCTCTGTTTACAATCTTTCACAGTGATTATATACATCTCACCTTTATTTTGTAATGCACATTTTTAGAAATACTAGAGCAGTGGTTGGGTAACTTTTTGGGGAGTTAAAATTTGTTGTCAAATTGATTTACCCCTGACTTTGAAGTACCCTGGTGGGTAAACAGTTTAGGCTACTTTTAAAAAATTCATAGAGATGGACAGAAAAAAAAAAGATTATAATGCGACCATATAAAATGTTTATTTCATCTTACATTAGAAGGTTAAAGTCCACATTTTTGTCATCGAACAGCATACAAGAAAAAATTCTCAGGAAATTATATATTTATAAACAGAAATAAAACAGTTAATCTTTAATATTACGTGGCACACAAACAAAAATATTGACTTTCACTTATTTCAAGTTGAAAGATTTCTTGTTGAATCCATTATTTTGAAAAAAAAATGTTACCCTTTGTGGCATAAGAATGGCACACAAATACAGCTCAGGAAAAAGATTAATGAATGCTTGAGTATTTTAAAATCATATCAACTTCCTCTGGCTTCGGAAAAATGATACTGCTTTCATCTTTGATATCAATTTCAGAGATTTTTTATGTCACTGCCATTGGATGCTGTTTTCAAGAGCTAATAGGTTTCTGTATTTTGTATTTAGATTTACAAGGGTAAAAAAACTTTGTTCATAAAGGTAGGTTCTTGCAAAAGGTTGCCATATCTTAGTTGCATCCAAATATGCAGCATTATAAGCCTTTCAGCTTTTAACATCCAACAACTTGAAATGTCTTCTGTGATCGCACATCTCACGTTTATTTCACTGTTTGAGTGAAGTTCATTAAGCTCTTCTTGACTTCCCTCAAACTGTTCGGCAAATCAGCCAGTTCACATTTGAAGAGATTTACAAACCAGTTGACAGTTTGTTTGTTTATTTGGTGTTTTAGGACTCTTTCCAACTACAAAGGTCATCTCAGCACTGGCTGACAGTATGTGAATCAAGCTCTAGAAAGTAATCACAGAATCTATTCCTAAGTTTGGTCAGGTGCCTTGTGACTTAATCTTTTATGTCACTGTCTGTATAGTAGTCTTCACAGTCTTCCAACAGCTCTCCTAGGTTTGATAAGACAGCAATCTTATTGGATGCAAACAGGAATCTGATATATCTGATCTGACTTATTAAAAAAGCTAATCAGAAATCATAATCAGGTCTAGATCACATTTAAGACGCGATTAGGTATGCCATTCATTTACAGTATTATCACGCTCGATTTTGTTTACCCCAACATGTCCGCAGGCAATTGAAAATTATGTAAGTTCATTATATATATGGTTCTATACAGCACATGAACCTGATTTTTTGGCGAATATATACACAGTGACAAATATATGTTGCACTCAAACGTATAGCACAGTGTGTACATTGGATCACAAATACCCCTTGAAAACTTACAACAAAGATTCAATTTTATTCAAAAATCTCTCAAATTACACTTTGATATTCATTTTCCTCACACATCCACACCCATGGCACATCCCTGCAGATTTTCTGAATTACCCCATTGAGACAACTGTACTAGAGTATCCTGTAAGGGGCAAACATTTAACACTATGGTCACATCAATCTCTTTCATTGCTCTTAATCAAACCACCAAACATACACATATTGCTATCTCTTTATGGGGTTACCTAGAAGAATATAAGGGAAAACACCTCAAAACACTGATGACTACAAATCTTTTATTAGGCCTATATTGGAATACAGCAGTTCAGTCTGGGATCCACATCATAAGAAAGAAATCGAAGAATTGGAAAAAGTACAGCACAGGGCCTGTAGATTCATACACAACAATAAATGCAAAGGTACCAACAACACCAAGATAGGCAACAGAAACAACGATAACAATATCAACAACCACAAGGTCTTGAACCACTCCAGGAAAGACGAAAATGTGATAAACTGGTCACAAACCAGAGGAAACCATACTCATTCAGAATCCCATACTCACTAGTAGACGCACACTTACGCTTATTCATACCATCCACAATCCGACTCTGGAATGAAACCCCAACTGAATTAACAGAATTGGCTGATCTTAAATCGTTCAAAGTGAAAGCCAACATTCACATGTTTAAAACTGAGGAGTCTTCAATCAGTGAAGTTCCAGTTTGCAAGGAAAGAAGATGAAGAATAAGGAAGACCTATTAAATGCAAGACATCAACAGAATAATCTGCACTGTGCACACAAGTTTTGGAAAAAATGTCTTTGGCTTGTTGATGCATAATTGGAAGGAAATGGTGGCTGGCTATGTCCAAAACGTGATTAAATTATTCATTTTTATTATTCCTTTGGGGGAGTGAGGGGGTTGGTGAGTGGAGTTGTGTGGGTGTCTGGATTTTTTTTTTTTCAATTTTAAACGAGTCTTAAAATTGGTTATATATTATGCTCAAATTTTGCCCACTATCGTCCCCTTTCATGAACTTCCATTGGTATCAAAAAAGAATCATGATGGGAAATTAAGAGGGCACTGCTTTCTTTTAGACAACTCATAAAAGCTGATACTCCATGTAATTTTCCGTGCAGATCCCAGGCTCCTGACCTGAGAGGATGAAGAATAGGAGCACTTCAGGTTCTCCCCATACAACTTGTAAAATGCAAGTGAGGGTTAAGGGATAGCTTCCTCTCTCCTCTGTCGTTCTCCTGTCATTGTCTCTTTTTGTGTCCTCAGACTGGGAGAATTTTGCTGGGGAAGGGAAGAATGCATTATCCTGTGGCCCTCCCCATTTGTGTGCATTGCATGCCTTAAAAATACCATAAGGGTCATTGGTATCTAGATGGACTGAGTACTTTTGTACACAAAGGGTGTTAGAAAATCGCGGTGCAGTTAAGGGCTTGATGGCCATCGTTGATTTATGTTTTTAGAAAGGTGATAATTTTTGTCTGTAAATCATCTCTCTGTGTAGTCTTTTAGTTAACTTTTATTGTTATGCATTATGCTTAATGTGTATTTTAAATGCCTGTTTATGGAACCTCTTTCCTCATGTGGAAATCTTTTCTGCTTTTTTGTCCTCTTACTTGCTTTTAAAGAGCCCTTAATCTTACTTTTTCCATGGATGCTGAGATAACCTTTGTGGTCAAAAAGAGCTCTAAAATACCTCATAACCAAACAAACTCTATGTAATCTCGTAAGAGGTTTATCTCTCTATGTAGGGTATACAATCGTAAAGCAAGAAGTGCATATGTCCAAAGGGCATAGGAACCTATCCCTCTTCATTGGAAACTTCTCATGTTCCTTAAATGTAAATTGATCCAGAAGTGGGATTGAGTCTTTATGTGTTCATAAGAAGACAGATTTTGATACATTGTACAACTTTTCATGGAATCAAAAATGTGTGTGTGTCTCTTGGGAAATAAAAGTATCAGTTACACATGGAATGGGTTTGGTGTGAGGTGAGATTTTACGTGGAAATTCAGTCATGCTTGTATTTTGTTTTGTTGTTTTTTGATGATGTTAATAATAAATAATGCTCCTCACCACTTTCACATATGACCTGCTTTTCCTTTGAAGTAGACTTATTGTGGAAAAATTATCATGTGTCTTTAAAGTAGCCCTTTCATGACTAATAAACTGTATAACCAGGCCTTTTCCATTCAACAGCACAGCCAATGCAAAAAAAATCTTCTCTGTTGAAGGTTTAAGGATTTTATTTAGAAGGTTTGCTGAGTTAGTGTCACATCTGTCACTGTTTAGAAATCCAGCTTTTCTCCAAAAAAATAAATTGACAAACCCTGACTCACCTCCATTGTATTTTGTTGCCAATTAAGGCAGAGTAGAAAAAAGTTGAAGTAAATCTTGCATTTGGCAGATATCAGGTGTCATGTAAAATCTCCATAGAAGTAAATAGTAACAGTAGTTATAATCAGTGAAGAGTTGTAATAGAATAATACTGCTTAGTAACCAATAGGAGTAATTTCATTTACTGATCTGACTACCTTTTGCTAGTCTATTTTTTGTGCTCCATAGGTAATACCCACCCCCCATTTGGAGCCCATATTACAGGTATAAACGTTGCTCATTGTCCACAGTATGATTTATGTTAATAAACTCAGTCAGAAAAAATGGGTGGAATCGGGAATGAATTGTAGATTGGGATGAGGTTAGAACACTTAATAATCGAAAGGAAATAGCAATATGGTTAATAGGAATTGGCGTATTGTTATATGATACCCAAGGGACCTGCTCCATCAAGTTGTAGTTATAGACATAATAAGGTGCAAGGAAAATGATGGAGTTTTATTTTTTAATTTTGAAAATATACCAGTTTTCTGTTTATATCTCGAAACAAAAATTTTTCCTCCAAGGGTTATTGTCTTACACTATTTTGTGAATACATATAGTACACATAATAAGGGCGCAAGGAAAATGAAGGAGTTTTATTTTTTTATTTTGAAAATATACCAGTTTTCTGTTTATATCGTGAAACAAAATTTTTCCTCATTGGGTTATTGTCTTACACTATTTTGTGAATACATACAGCTCTACCTTGCATTTATGGATATGCCATTTTCATTTCAATGAGATTTTCATAACCATTTATCATGTTTAGAATGTAGGAGATAGGTTGTTCATAAAATTTTGTCAGATCTTCCATTTCTCTTGTTTATGCTCATCATTTACTCATAGCTAAACACAGCCTGAAGGAAAGTGACCCTCAAAATCTTTTGTCGACTTGGATAATCCCCTTCTCCCTCTTATGCTCCCTAAAATGTATTGGTGGTATTTTCTTCAAGCTGGATCTCCGTAGGATATTTACAACAATGCATATCAAATAACAGCTTTTTTTTTTCAAAATAGATTTTTTTTTTTTTATCTGACATATTTGCTGGTTGGTTGAATACTTAATTTAAATGTATGCAATTTTGTACAACATATGAAAATTGGCTGTTTGTCCCTGTATTCAAGGCAAAGAAATAGAGTTTCTAATCCAAATACTCAAGCGAGTAGAATTGTGGAAGAAGTAAAGTCAACCAACAACCAAGACAAATTAGAAGCTTCAGAGTTTCAGTGCAGACCTGTCCAAAATACTTAACATTTTTCAGTCCTCGACAAAAGTTTCCTTGCATTAAAAGTTTCCTTTATGTGTCAGTTTACTCCTTTCTTTCATTTTGGTTTGGCAAGTCTTGGTTCAATATAACGTATGGTCCGAAACCAAACTAGAGCTGGGGCCTGCATGGCATGGGAGTTTTCCATTTTGATTCAACTACTGAAACTGGGATGAAAGAAGGTACATAGGTCTGTTATCTCTATTAATAAAAGGAAAACTGCCAACTTTGTACATCCTGCATTTCAAAACAATTGAACAACAAATTCTGAAATTTTCTTCACATTTGCCTAGTATATAGATTTAGGCTTGTACCTACCTATTTATTTTATAGAGAAAATCTTTTGAAACTTCATAGAAAAATTTTTAAGTAAACACATTGCTTAGTTGTTTGCTACATCATTTTCAAATTGCCATTTTCCCCTCCGGTTTTTCAGCATTGCCTCCTACATGTACTAAGTTCTCATGCCTAATTCCTTCAGTCCAACCATTGATTATACCTTAAGGATGTTGTGTTTTCAATTTCAATAATAGCTTAATGAGTACATGTACCAATGTCTATAATTTCCACTGCCTCCGTCAGTCTTATCATTGATTATGCCCTGACGATGTGTTTTAGTCAAACTCAATGTTAGCGGGCAGTCAAAAAGTAATGCCTGTAGCTCTGTTCTGTGCACACTAGTTCACCAAATAACCTAAAATTTAGCACAATGACGCATCCACATGTATTCCCTAAACAAAATGCTTCAAATAATTCCTAATATAATTGTTTTAGCAGTCACATCATTTCAAAATGGCTGCCCCAATAGAGAGCTGTAAGAAGCAATGTAGTTTGATTGAATTCCTTTTTTTTTTTGTAGAGGGAGATTAAATTTATAAAAAACTAAAAATATGTTTACAAGGAATATACTTTAGACCCTTGCAATGTCTGAAGGTCGTTTAAAACACCAGAGAAAGCCAACAGGTATTAGATAAGCATCGTTCCAGGCATTGATCGATTAGTGTTAATGTTGACAATCAACAGAGAGCAGACCTACTCTGGTTAGGGAAAATCAGAATTTTTATCAATGATTTAGCATCAGAATTAGACCTAGGCTGTGGCAGTGCACAAGCCCTCATTGATTTCCTTGGCTACTCAAAAGTCAGCATCCGGTGGATACTGAAACAATTGACAACTGAACAGAAAACCCAAAGACTGATCATGTTGCACTGATCTTTTGCATCTTCATACCTTGAGATGCATCAGTATAAATCAGAATCATGAGAGAATTGCAACACACTGTGAACCTGAATCAAGACTTCAATCAATGGAATGGCGACACCCGACCTCTCCAAACGTAAGAAATTCAAATCAAAGAAGTCAGCCGACAAAATCATGGCCACTGTGTTTGGGGACTCTCTTGGAGTAATACTTTTCAATTTTTTGTCATGAGGCATGACTCTGACTACTGAGAGGTATGTGGAAGCCTTAAAAAAGCTTAAAAGAAGAATTTGACTACTCAGACCAAACCTCGAAATGGTCCAAGTGATTAACCACCATAATAATGCCCGTCCTCATATGAGTGCCTTCACAAGGGATGTAATCAACTCTCTGGTATGGACAACTTTCCCCCATCCGCCTTATTCACCTTATTTAGCATCTTCAGATTTCCATCTCTTTGGGCCCTTGAGAAAGGCAATAAAAGACCAACACTTTGAAGATGATGAGAGCGTAAGAATTACACTTAAAATTTGGCTAAAAAATCAACCCGTCGAACTTAACAAAGCAGGTTTAAATGCGTTTACTAAAACGTGGACAGCAGATATTAAGTGAAAAGGATACTTTGTTGAAGAGTAGAGAATTGGTCCTGAGATCCATGGCTTCAATTTAAGGTACGCCATATTTTACTCTGTCAATTCTTCTTTGAGTTACACGGCTACAGGCATTATTTTTTTACTTATCCCTGTAGTAAGGTACAGAGATCGAAGAATCTCCATTTAAATTTTATCTGGATTATTTTGATGTGAAGGTTATCTAGATCACTAGATCTAAACTAGAAGGTAATCGCTAAGAAAACAAGATCAAAATCAAAATCTAGACCTGTGCATTTCAAATCAGAAAGAAATCTAATCTAGATCTATTTGTAGACTTTATTAATTGTACATCTGAAGATTTTTGTTGATGGTCTAGGCCTAAGTGTATTTCAAATAAGAAACCATTCTAATCTTGATATTGACTTTATTTCTTCATTTTAGGTCTATTTCGATGTAGATAGACTAGATCTTAGGCCTACATCGTATCATCACTCTCATTAGATAATTGCCTACGTCATTTTTGGGCGTTTGCTGGTTAATACAATTTTCGAATACTAGACATCGATTCCTTGTTTTTGCCAAGACTTTTAATGGAATTGGTTATTAAATAATGGACTTAATAGAAATAATCGAGTATGCCAAACCAAAGACAATGAGTAAACAATACATGCTTTTCTTGAGTAGCTCAAAATAGTTAAATGACTCAGGCAATTATCTTATGAGCGTGACGATATTCTATTGACTAGAATCTTGCATCAAGATCTACATCTATATCTTTCTAATCTTTATCACCACTACCCCGTTCATTGGACGGGTATAACAGGCTTGTTCTACTTGTCATCAGCAGCATCAGTCAATGATCTTAATCACAATAAAGGTCAGAAGTTTGTCTTAAATCATGATTTCAATTACTAAAAACATACAGTCGAGCACACTTAATTTCAACACCTTTATTTTCAATTTACGGTTAATTTCAACAGCATAGAATGGTCCAGTTTTTTTTTACTATATAATCTAATGTGTCGCAGCGCGGTCAATTTCAACAGTCATGAGACGTGATTCAGTTAATTTCAACTCCAACTGACATGATTTTATGATCAAAACCACTTCAGCCTTTAGCCACGTTGCACGCCTCTTCTTGCCCACTGCTTTGTCCAATAGGCAGACAACGCCAGCCTCGCAAATGCACTCATGATACACGCACATGCAGTCACATCAACCATCGGAAGCAGACTCCACCCAGCACTCCCCGCCATTCACCTGTGACTTAAGAGGGAGTGCTAACTAGGCCTACATAGACCTATGGTCCCTGTAGTCAAAATCAGTCGCTCTTCTCACGAACACACACACCTACACACACACACAGTCACACCGACTTGGGGAAACTCAACCCCACACATCCCCTCCTAATAAATTGCTCTCTGCATAGGCCTCTTTTGTTACATCCTATTACTATCAATACTAATCACCAGAGAACGTGATCAAAGACTGCATATGTGTGTAGGTGAAGGAGATGTGTAGCCTACTGGGCATGCCATGTTTAGGCCTAGTGTGTAAGCGTAGGTTCTTAGTTTCACATCATTCAGACTGAAACGTATAATTTCAATTGCAGTTAATTTCAACAAATTTTCCTGGTCCTGTGGTGTTGAAATTAACCGTGCTCGACTGTATGTGGCACAAATGTGGAAGGTGACCATTTTGGTAGGCATATCTTGACCTTCCCCCAAAGACATATCAGGCATAAACTTGATAAAAAATTGCAAGTGCCATAGGAAAAGGTTTTCT
>JAOYNN010202886.1:0-10751 GCA_025770095.1 Goniobranchus kuniei
GTTTGCTGATAAACATCAGCTGGTTATTGTCAAATGAAATGAATTCAAGACCTCTGGGGAAATAGGGGAACTTTGAGGTCGGATCTGAGGGCCACTTGTGCAGAAGAGAGAATACGAGGATCACAAAACAGGTTCTACTTTGGGAAGTACATCACAGGGCAGAAGAAAAAGAGACTTTCCCAAAGAAACCTTAATCAGCGCAAACAGAATGTTTTGTGTTTTGTTTTTTTGCCGTGGATATGCGCTGAGGAAATTCTACGTATTATTATTTCCAAGGTACTGTCAACAAAATGGTATTAACACATTTTGAGTTTGCTGAGTAACCCCCGCTATTGTCGGCACAATGGGTGTTTACATCTTTAACGGTTTCCTGATAAATATCAGGTAATGTCAGCAGACTTTAACATGCCATATTATTTGTGTTTGGTGGTAAACGTTTACTATTGGCGCTCAAAAATGGTTTGCGGCATGTTTTATGTTTCCTGATAAATCCCAGGTATTGTCAGCAAAATGATTTTTTAGATTTTTAACTGTTTCTTGATAAAATTTAGATACAGTCAAGGTAGATGACACTGCATGGCTCGACAGTAACGGCTGCTTGACTGCCTGGAGCAGGTAGTTTGAGTTGTCGGAAAAGTGAATCCAAAAATGTGCCTGCTCGACCGGGTAGGTAAATGTAAATGTTCTGAGGCGAAAATTGCCAGATCAAATGTAATTGAGGATTTGGCAGGGACAAATTCTGTCTGTTTGTCCAACTGGGCAGGTAAACTAAAAGGCTTACTGCGACCCCTGAACTGTTTTTGTGAATTTACTCTCCACTCGAAAGAGAGAAGGGCTTGTCATCCGCTCCAGTCACTTGCTTTCTTTGGCTACATCGACATAGCGCGATGTTCCTTTCGTTACGTTCTCTCCCACTCTTCGTCTAGCAGTTGTTCTATTGTATGGTGTTCTACGAGTTTGTTCGCAGATGGTGTCAAGTCATGTTTGCTGTAGAATTATTGTTTCCTCATTCATAGTGTGTGCCCCAGGTAAAACAGTACCGGTATCACCTCTTGTCTTGTGTGAGTTCTCATTGATGTAGCAGCACTGTTGGCTTATTGGAAGTTGAATGCATGGTCAACTAATTGGGATTGGGCTTCTATCTATTTATTATGTCGTTGCAATGCAATAAAGCCACGGGGAAATTTCTTTTTTCTGTTTCTTTTCTCTCTTCTTGTTTTATTTTACTTTTTGTTATGTTTTTTCTTTAAAACTGCTATATTTCATACAAAGGCTATGCACTCAAGCTTCAAAGCATGATGCGCATTTTGTGAGAAATGTGCTCAATGTCAATGGCCAAAAGCGTCGAATCCAAGTATTTGTATCTGGAAAATCCTTGTTGATGTCTCTCGATCATTTTATGTCTGGCAAGTGATGTATCTTGCCTACAACAATAAGATGCATTTTCTCCTTAATTCCGGTTTCGAGTTTTCCTCTCATTGATAGCATGATATGGATTAAAATTTAAGAAAATTTATTCAGCTCTTTCTTGCAAACTATTTTATGAACCTTTTGATAGAAGGCTTCAAGACTCTCAAGACCACCATAACCCTTAAATCTGAGCATTCCTGAAAATCACTTTACAATGCCGGTATAATTATTTGCCTCACTTCAACTTTATTTTCTCCCATACCTGTTGTTCACACAATGATTCATTAGAAATTAACGAAATTTATACAACACATTCATTTCAAAGCTATGATTTTTACAGCTGTCTTAAGACAGACAACTTTGTTTACTAAATGAAGTTTGCCATACATATTTCTTTCATTGTATACTTACCCCAGATCAGATAATTTTACACATGATACGATAATACTAAAGTGAATCAAAATGGATACATCATGGACAGTGGCTGATCTAGTTCAAAGAAATATTATGTATTATTGTGATACACTGTCCCGGCACATGCTGTGAAAATATGCACTCGGACAAGTGATGGAATGGAAATCTACAAAAGTTTGATCTGCGCAAGCTCACGCATTTTTGTCTTCATAATGTTCATTTGGCTTATCACGTTAGCGGTCGCAACGGCGAATTTGCTATCGCCTGTCAATCCTGTTCAATGAATCCTTCTCGTTCTGTCCCAAGGCCACCATATTACCCACAATTCCACGCAGATACCATGTTATTGATCATCGTCCTTTACTACTCCTGTTAACTTTCTTGCCCAGCAACCATCCTTATCTCCTTTTGAACAAGTCCAAAGTATCTCAGTCGAGAATCACTAATCGTCCAAACCTATGAATCATATCTTTCTCTCTTATATTTTCATTCCTGATCTTATCCAACCTCGTTATATCCAATGCCATACATGGCTTGTTTCTTTTTTCTTTTGGCTACTGCAATGTCCATCTCTTGATGCTTTTTGACGAGGCCACAATTTTAGGCATATCCAATTTACTAAAATTATGGGCCTTTTCAGTTTTTATTTCCTTTGATACAGTTTCATCTCTGAAATTATAGCATACATTCCATTTTCCAATTCTGATTTAATTTGTATTATTTGTCAAATGTAGAATGTCCTGTACATTCGCAACATACCATGTACGAGCTTCTGTCTGGAACAAAATACCACCACTGCAGGAATATGTTGGCCTTTTTGTCTTGTCCCTCTGCTCCTAGATGCATTTTGCCTTTGGCTCCATGTCCCTGAGACCATTTAAAATGTTTTTGAAGGACACATGGAACTCGTTCACCGGTGCCTACAATTCCGCTTCCTTGTCAATGAATTGACTATTTTCAAATGTTACAGTTTTCTACTTGTTTGTGTTTGACACAATGGAATCGTAAGATTCCACATAGGGAGGAAGAAATGGAGAGACAAGAACCTGCGGATTGCATTTATGTCTTTTGTAGTCATGCGCATTTGTTTTGTAGAATGTGCTCCACTTTCGTAACAGGTCAAGTCCTGACCTCTAATTAGACCCAATATTCCAGGAATTCTCGATTATAATGGCTCCGAGATGCAATGTCGTTCTGGCCCCATATTATTGAGAGCATTTTAAGATGTCTTTGAATGACAGCTGGACTTTGTTTGCCTATGCCTATAATCCCGCTTCATTGACAAATGAATTGACTGTTGTCAAAGGTTACGGTTTTGAGCTATTCTGTGTTTGACACAGTGGAATTGTAAGATAGTGCATAAGGGGGAAGGAATATAGAAAGCCAAGAACTTGTTTGTCTTATAAAAAGTTGAATGCATAGACAACTAATTGGGATTGGGGTCCTAAACATTTATTGTGTCATTGCAATGCAATAAAGCCACGGGGAATTTGATTTCGGTTGGGTTTTTTTGTATGTTGTTTGTTGTATTTAGCTTTCTGTTTTATTATTTGTTTTTGTTTGAATCTACTGTATTTATTACGTGGACTATGCTCTCACGCTTGAAAGCATGAAGCATATTTTGTGAGGAATATGTGTCAATGTCTAAAAGAGTCGAATTTAGGTATGTATCGGGAAAATCGTTATCGATCTTTCTCGATCATTACTTTCAGTGATGTGTCTTGCCTTTCAACAGTGAAATGAATTCCCCTCGATTCCAATTTCAGGTTTTCCTTTCAGTGATTCCATGATATGGATTTAAGAATATTTATTCAACTTGTCCCTGCACACTATCTTATAAATATTATGAGTGGTGACTTCAAGGCTCACAAGAGCACCATAAATCTTAAATCTGTTAATTACTGTTGATCAATTTAGAATGCCGGCATACTATGTTTCTGCCTCGTTTTGGGTACTTCCACACCTGTTGTTCACACAATCGTTCAATAGAAATTGAACTAAATTTAAAAAACACGTTCGTTTCAATGGCGTGATTCATACAACGGTGTTTAGAAATACAATATTTTAAGAGACAAAGTTTTCCATATATTTGTATTTCACAATAAACTTACCATAGATCAGGTAGTTTTACACGTGATAAGGTAATACAGAAATGAATCTAAATGGATAGATCGTAGACAGACACTTGTCCAACAGCGATATTGTGAAAGAATATCCGGGCACGTGATATGAATCGGAGCACTTGAACAAGTGATTGGGTTGGAAATCTACCAAAGTTGAATGTCTGCCATTTCACAATGACACATCTTCATTTTCACCCGGCATATTATGCTAGAGGCCACCACAGCAGACTTTTATGTCTCCAGTACTGTTCAAATCAATATTCACAGCAGCGGCAACCATATCTTTCAAACTGCAATCTACGTGTATTGTTATTGTGTTTCTTATTTTCTTTTTCCTCGGGAGAGTTTGCTAATCCATTCTCCTTCTTGTTTCGCTTTCTTAAAAGCCAAAATTTTTGGCATATGAAATTTAATACAAGGCAGGGCCTTTGTTCACAATTTGTTTCTCTTTCAAAACGTTTTATCTCTCAAGCTCTGCATATTTTATTTACATTTTGAATGTGTTCTACATTCGTAACCGGTCATTTCCTGACCTCTAAATGGACACAAAATTCCACCAATTCTGGATTTTAAAAGCTTTATTTTGCCTCTCCACTCCAAGATGGAATTTCTCTTTGGCTCCAAATTATTGAGAGCAATTTAAGGTGTCTTTGAATGACAACTGGGATTCGTTTGCCTATGCCACAATTCCGTTTCCTTGTCAAACGAATTGACCGTTTTCAATGGTAACAGTTTTTTGCTTTTCTGTGTTTGACACAGTGGAATTGTACGATTGCGCATAAGGAGGAAGGAATGGAGTGACATGAACCTATTGTCGTATTAGAAGTTGAATGCGTAGTCAACAAATTGGGATTCGGGTCCTATTTATGTCATTGTATGTAATGCAATAAAGTAATGGGAAATTTTCTTTGTTGTTCTTTGTTTTCTCTTTTTTGTTGTATCTTGCCTTTTGTTTTATTTTCTTTTTGTTTTTCTTTGAATCTACTGTATTTAATACGTGGACTATGCATTCATACTTCAAAGCATTATGCACATTTGTGAGAAATGTGTGTCAATGTCTGAAAGAGTCGAATCCAACCGATGTTTCTCGATCATGTTATGTCCTTGCCCTTCAACGGGAGATGCATTTTCTCTTGATTCCAGTATCGAGTCTTCCTTTCATTGATTCCGCGATATGATTTAAAATTATTAAAGCTTGTCATTGCACACTGTCTTATGAATATTAAGATAGAAGGCTTCAAGTCTCACAAGATAACCATAAACCTTAAATCTCAGTATTCCTGTTAATCATTTTAGAATACCGGCATATGTCATTGCCTTATTCAAACTTTGTTTACTCTCACACCTTATGTTCATACAATCGTTCAATAGAAAAAGAAGTAAATTTACAAAACACATTCTTTTCAATGGTATCACTCGTGCAAGTTTATTTAGAAATATAATATTTGAAGAGATGAAGTTTGCCATATATGTTATTTATTTCAATTGTATACTTAACACAGTTCAGATAGTTTTACACGTGATAAGATAATACAGAACTGAACCAAAAAGGATACATCGTCGACAGACACTGATCCTGTCCAACAGAGATATTCTGAAAAAAATGTTCCTGGTACATGATATGAATCGGAGCACTTGGACAAGTGTTGGGATTGGAAATCTATAAAAGTTGAATCTGTGCAAGTTCACATATGTCTGTCTTCATGTTCATTCGGCTTGTCACGTTAGAGGTCGCCACAGTGAATTTTCTATCTCCAGTCAATTGTGTTCAGTGCATTCCTCTCACTGTGTCCCAAGGCCACTATATTTCCTACAATGTCATGCACATACCTTGTCTTTGACCGTCGTCTTTTCATTTGCCTGGTTGGTCATCCTAGTTATTTTCTTGTATTCCTCTCCTTCTGTACAATCCAAAGTATCTCAGTCGAGACTCACTTTTCATCCAAACCTGTCAACCATATTGTTTTCTCTTCTTCTTTCTTTGGATTGTATGGGAGTGGTGGGGTGAGAGATATTGAATCCATCCTCCTTGTGTAGCTTCGTTAAAAGCCACAATTTTTGGCATATGAAATTAAATTATAAAGCAGGGCTTCTGTTCACATTTTGTCTTTCGTTGAAACCGTTCTGTCTCCCAAACTGTGCATTGGATTAATGTCATTTTCTAGTTCTCATATGCATTTTGTTTGCATTGGTGAATGTGTTCGATAGTCGTAACAGTCTTGTCATGACCTGTGCTTAAACACAACATTCCAACAACTCTGGATTATAATGGCTCTGTATTTTGCCTCTCCACATCAAGATGCAATCAAGATGTCTTTGGCTCCATATTATTGAGAGCATTTTAATATGTCTTTGAATGACAACTGGAACTCGTTTGCCTATGCCATAATTCCGTTTCCTTGTCAATCGAATTGATAGTTTTCAATGGTTACAGTTTAGTGCTTTTCTGTGTTTGACACAGTGGAATTCTAAATCTTGCATAAGGAGGAAGGAATGGAGAGACATGAACCTATTGTCTTATTAGAAGTTGAATGCATAGTCATCAAATTGGGATTGGGTCCTATTTATGTCAGTGCAATGTAGTAAAGTAATGAGGAACTTTCTTTGATGTTCCTTTTTTTCTCTTTTTTTGTTGTACTTTGCTGTTTGTTTTGTTTTTCTTTGAATCTGCTGTATTTAATATGTTGGTTATGCATTCAGACTTCAAAGCGTTATGCACATTAATTATTGTGAGAAATGTGTGTCAACGTCTTAAAGAGTTGAATCCAAGTATTCGTATCGGGAAAATCGTTGTCGATGTTGTATCGGGAAAATCGTTGTCGATGTTTCTCGATTATGTTATATCTAGGGAGTTATAAATCCTGCCCTTCAACAGGAAATGCATTTTCTCTTGATTCCAGTATCGAGTTATCCTTTCATTGATTCCACGGTATGGATTTAAGAATATTACAGCTTGTCATTGCACAATGTCTTATGAATATTTAGATAGAAGGTTTCAAGTCTCACAAGACAACAATAAACCTTAAATCTGAGCATTCCTGTTAATCATTTTAGAATGCCGGCATATGTGATTGCTTATGTTAACTTTGTTTACTCTCACACCTGATGTTCACACAACCGTTCTATAGAAAATGAAGCAAATTTACAAAACACATTCATTTCAATGGTATGACTCGTACAAGTGTATTAAGAAATACAATATTTGAAGAGATGAAGTTTGCCATATATTTCACGTGATGAGATAATACAGTATTGAACCAAAATGAATACATCATCGACAGACACTGATCTTGTCCAACAGAGATATTCTGAACAAAAATGTTCCTGGTACATGATGTGAATCGGAGCACTTGGACAAGTGTTGGGATTGGAAATGTATAAAAGTTGAAGCTGTGCAAGTTCACATATCTTTGTCTTCCTGTCCATACGGCTTATCAAGTAAGAGGTCGCCACAGTGAATTTTCTATCTCCAGTCTATCATATTCAGTGCATCCCTCTCGCTGTGTCTCAAGGCCACCATATTTCCTACAATTCCATGCACATACCTTGTCTTTGACCTTCGTCTTTTCATTTGCCTGGTTGGTCATCTTGGTAATTTTCATGTCCAGAAACCCTACTCCTCTCCTTCTGAACAAGCTCAGAGTATCTCAGTCGAGACTCATTTTTCGTCCAAATCATTCAAGTATATTGTTCTCTCTGATTTTTTCCTACCTTATCATGTCCTACCTCGTTATATCCAAAGTCATACACCGCATTTTCTTCTGGCTACTTCAATTTCCATCTCTTGACGCTTTTTTGCCAGGCCACAAATTACGCATATCCAATTAACAAAAGTTATGCCCCTTTTCCGGTTTTATTTTCCTTTGACACAGTTGTTTCTTTGAAGTTGTAGTATGCATTCCATTTTCCAGTTCTGATTTATATTATGTTGAAAATGTAGAATCTGCTGTATTTACGCAACATATCATGTATGAGCTTTGGTCTGAAACAAAATAATACCATTGCTGGAGTATGTTGGCCTTGTATCTTGCTGGCCTGTGTATTCTCTCTAATATACTCATGTCTGTATCCTCTAGTCCAATCTCGTTACGCAAAATGGGGAATGCATCATCTGTTTATTTTATCTTTTTGAATTTCTTTAGACGATAGGGGCTTCGATGGAGTGAAGGAGAACGTGCAATCTATCCTCCTTCTTGATTTGCTTCTTTAAAAGCCACAATTTTAGGCATATGAAATTGAATTATCAAGCAGGGCGTCTGTTCACATTTTGTATCTCTTTGAAAACGTTTTGTCTCCCAAACTGTTCATTTTCTAGTTCCCATATGCATTTTGTTTGTATTGCTGAATGGGTTCGACTGTCGTAACAGTTTTTGTCATGACCTGTGTTTAGACACAACATTCCAACAACTCTGGATTATAATGGCTCTGTACTTTGCCTCTCCATTTCGAGGTGCAATTTGTCTTTGGCTCCATCTTATTGAGAGCATTTTTATATGTCTTTGAATGACAACTGGAACTCCTTTGCCTATGCCATAATTCCGTTTCCTTGTCAATCGAATTGATAGTTTTCAATGGTTACAATTTAGTGCTTTTCTGTGTTTGACACAGTGGAATTTTAAAACTCGCATAAGGAGGAAGGAATGGATAGACATGAACCTATTGTCTTATTAGAAGTTGAATGCATAGTCATCAAATTGGGATTGGGTCCTAATTATGTCAGTGCAATGCAGTAAAGTAATGAGGAACTTTCTTTGATGTTCCTTTTTTTTCTCTTTTTTGTTGCATTTTGTTGTTTGTTTTATGTTTTGTTTTTCTTTGAATCTGCTGTATTTATTACGTGGACCGTGCATTCAGACTTCAAAGTATTATGCACATTTGTGAGAAATGTGTGTCAATGTCTGAAAGAGTCGAATCCAAGTATTTGTATCGGGAAAATCGTTGTCGATGTTTCTCGATTATGTTATATCTAGGAAGTGACATGTCCTGCCCCTTAACAGGAGATGCATTTTCTCTTGATTCCAGTGTCGAGTTATCCTTTCATTGATTCCACGATAGGGATTTAAGAATATTACAGCTTGTCATTTAAGAATATTTCTTCAGCTTATTCTTGAACAGTTTCTGATGATTATTGTGATCGAAGGCTTCAAGGCTCTCAAGAGCACCATAAACTTTATAATAGAGCAATCAAGTTAATAACTAAAAATTGCGACATAATGTCTTTGCCTTATTTCAACTTTATTTACTCCCACACCTGTTGTTCACACAATCGTTCCATAGAAAATGAACCAAATTTACACAACACACTTATTTCAAAGGGTGATTCTACAACTGTTTTAAGACATACAATATTTTATGAATTGAAGTTTGCCATAATATAATATGTTACTTTCATAATAGGTTTACCATAGATCAGATAGTTATATAAGTGATAAGATAATACAGAAGTGAACCAAAATGGTTACATCGTGGACAGACACTGTCTTGTCCAACAGAGATATTGTGGAAACATGCACGTGGTACATGATATGAAAATAAGCACTTGAACAAGTGATGGGATTGGAAATCGATAGAAGTTGAATCTGTGCAAGTTCACGTATCTTTTTGTCTTCATGTTCATTCGGTTTATCACGTTAGAGGTCGCCACAGTGAATTTTCTATCTCCAGTCAGTCCTGTTCAGTGCACCCTTCTCGTTTTGTCCCATGGCCACCGTATTTCCTACAATTCTATGCACGTACCTTGTCTTTGATCCTCGTCTTTTCCTCTTCCTGGTAACTTACTTGCCCAGAAACCATTCTTCTGTGCTTTTGAACAAGTGCAAAATATCTCAATCAAGACTCATCTTTCGTTCAAACTTGTTAACCAGATTGATTCTGTCGAATATATCTTCATTCCTGGCCTAATCCAACCTACTTTTCTCCCATGGCATACAGGGCATGTTTCTTTCGGCCATTGCAATTTCCACATTAGGTGCCTTTTGAATTAACTAAAGTGATTGGCCTTTTTCGGTGTTTCATTTTCTCCGACACGGTTTTATCTCTAAAGTTGTGCGAAGCGTTTGAATTTCCAATTCTAACGTGTATCATGTTTAAAATGGAGAACGTGCTGGATCTTCACAATGTATCATGTCCGAGCTTGTGTCAGAAAACAAGACACCACCATTGCTTTATTATATTGGCTTTGTATCTTGCCCCTTTTTGAAGTTATCCATTTTCCCGTTGGTTCCATATCATTGAGAGCATTTAAGATGTCTTTGAAGGAGCACTGGAACTCGTTTGCCGATGCTTTTTAATCTGTTTCCTTTTCATTTGAATTAACAATTTTCAAATGTTACTGTTTTGTACTTTTTTGTTTGACACAAAGGAATCGCAAGACAGAGCACAAGGAGGAGGAATGGAAAGCCAAGAAGTTAGAGAGTCAAGCTCATTACCACTTTTTAAGAAGCTGTTGAAAACCCATCTTTTCTAAACCGCAGTGTATCTTTTACCATGTAGCTGTCATGTTTAAATTCAATCTTTTATCATTTTAACAATGCATGTACTGTTTTACTTACATAAGTGAGCGAGACGAGGCTGCGGCAACGGTCTTGCTGTATGTGTGTTTGTGTGTATCGGTGAGTATGTGTGTTTGTAAGTCGCCATTCGTGCATTTTTAGTTTGTGGCCTTTTTAGCCTGCAAAGCGCCTAGAGCTCTAACTATTAGGGATGTGCGCGCTGTATAAATGTACACTCTTCTTCTTCTTCTTCTTCTTCTTCTTCTTCTTCTTCTTCTTCTTCTTCTTCTTCTTCTTCTTCTTCTTATTATTA
>JAOYNN010202997.1:0-10750 GCA_025770095.1 Goniobranchus kuniei
GTTCATCGTTTGGGAGAAGCATTTTATCAAAAATCTATTTTGTTATCGAGTCACCTGAATGAAGCATAACAATTTTTGTTTACGTTCTAGATACAGTACTTCGCGGCCAGTATTAGATTACGACAGGCAAGAACCTCTTGAAGAACCTGTGCAATGTTTGGAGATCAAGCCAATACCAGCTTCAAAACTTGTATAACACCGTGTCTTATTCTCTATGGATCTGAAAGCTGGAGAATGACAGATAGAGATATGGACAAAATTAGCCTCCTTCCGTACCACGTGTTTCCAAGAAGTGTTGTCCCAATGTCAGCAAAAGGAGACGTTGGAGATGGATTTGACATTTATTATGAAAATGCATGTTATAATGGATATGCATGCCAATTTTGGTGCTGATTTTTGCAGCTATCTGCCCCACTAAATGGTATCAGCTGTTTGGCAATGTGATGATAGCAGTTCCGCAATCTGTATCTGATTGTAACGACGGAGCAGATTGATTTACTGAAGACAAACCTTCCGATCAGGTTCACATTCGTATGTGGGAAGTGGATAACCATCATCCGTGGTCACGGTGTTTATTTAGTCTCCCCACATGGCCGCCAGCCCTCGTTGGAGGCGTCAGTAATTAGGTCGCAGTTATCGTACTCAGCAATATACTGATTCAATAGCTGATCTAAAACATCTCTGCCACTAGCAGTTCTGGCGTTAAAATCACCGTCCAATAGCCATGGTATATCACCACATATGTCAACAACATGCTTCAATGTCATATTTAGTTTATCTATGCCGTTAAACATTGGATTGGTATTGATGGAGTTCTCCGGTGCAATATAAGGAAAGCAAGCAAGAATATTCGTTGAATATACATTTATCAATTATCAAGAATATGCATTCATTGGCTTCACTGTAAATTCGTTTTGTGAATTCCCCCAGCTCTCAAAACTGCGATACCCCCACCACGGTGATTTGACCTGTAAGATTTCAACATCATAATCCGAAAATATAGCTTCAATGCGTTCTTTTGAATAACTGTAAATTTCCGATCAAGCCATAATACTAAATGATTTAAGAAAATTCACGACTATACACTTTCGGGTTCAGTCCTTGAACATTCCAGAAAATTAAGCTATTGTGACGTGAGGGCTTCATATTCTAGTTGTATTTGTTGTGTCTGGTTGACGGGCTAGTGAGTTTTCGTGAATGTCCATGTCAGGTCTATCCGTTACGCATGGCCTGCTGTGAACATTGCAGGAAAGCCGGCCATTACCCTAAATAATATGACCATGAGTTTCTGTTGAGTGTTCAGTGCTGCGAGGATGAGTTTGTAATGCTTTGGTGTCAACATTGTGATCAAATCGTCGACCGTCAAATGATCAAAGACCATCGTAGCTCGGCGATCCTCTTGTCGAAAACGTTGTAGGAACGTGTGACACACGGATAGGTGTGTCTTTCGATCTGTGTTGTTGTGAATTTCGCGATCATTGGCCACGGTTGTTTTGACGATCGGATGTAAGTTGCCGAGGAACTGGCGCAACGTTCTACGTCATTTTCCTAACAAGGCTGAGCTGTTTGACTACCTGGCTGATTTGATGGAAGAAAACCGCTATGACAACAGAGATTAAGACCAAGGTGAGATCTCATGATGTGAGATTTAGAGGATCTCAGTGCATGAGCTTTCAAACAACTCCTGCTCCCGAGAAGAGCATCCTGTTTTTCCGCCTTCAAAGGTGGTCACATTGTTTCTGCATTCTGTGGAACGGCGAAAGGTCAAATTTGACACATAATATACGTTCTGAAGCTTCAGATGTTCCCACCAGACTGAGCAACTGAGCAACCACTACATAGGTTGAAGAAGAGGATATTAGGAGGTTGGAGAAGTTAGTTGTCACGATTTATGACCGATCCAGTTCAGCTGAAGGTGTTTGATGATGCACGGCTGGAGCTCTTTGCCAGGAAACTGATTTACTAAAAAGCTCTTGTTCAGCACTGTCTTACATTGTACTGAATGCCGACAGGATGTATTGGAGTGCCAGCTTGAAGAGAAGAATCCTGACAAGTTGCTCAAGGATCTCGCCCTATCATTCCTTCACGAAGGAAAGAGGAAAGACAAAATACTTGAGAATAAAAAGAAATTAAAAACCCCTTTAAACATATCAGAGGACTTGACCTCGAGTAATGCTAACTTGTTTAATCCGCGCACGGAAAGCGAGCGACGTCGTTCGGGCCTGGACGAATAACGGGAATGTTTACGTCAGGGGGTGAGACGGAGAATTCACCCATATTCACGCCCGCCCCGTGAAATAGCAAAGAACCTTCCAGCAAGGGAACAATCGACTAAACGAACAATCGACACAATTTGCTTGACTCCCACCATGATCAAGATCAGCAGGAAATTCCATAATCCAATGTTCGCCACTGTCAAGACCAGTCACCACTACAATATAGTTCACTGCTGTCTGAAAACTGAATGATGTGGTTGAACCTGTCTTCCCTTATTTTTTATTTGTTTGTTTTGTACACTCATCTGTATGTGTACGATAAAAAATTGCAGTGTACTTTGATACTTTATTTCTTTTCATTATACATCTATTCTTTTTCATATAACTGCTGGAACAAATGTTCCGAATGGAAATTAATTGAATACTGTTGCCTGCTAAGTAGGAAGATTGGTGACAGTTTTCATGCTTCATGTGTGAGATTTGTGTTAACGATTGTGATAACAACCGTGATAATATACCCAATCAAATATATCATAAAAAATATCATAATGCTCTGAAACAGCACAAAGATACATTCTTGCCATGCATATATAAGCAGTTGTCTGTCCATTCCTTCACTCTCCACTTGTTGCCCTCTCACACCTTTCACAATCTGTGAAATTTACAGTAGTGATCCGTACGCAATGACAAACAAGCTACGAAGTATGACACTAGGCGCCTTACGCCTTACCAGCAATGATACAAAATGAGTAATAACAACATTAAAAATTGGCTCGATACTATACCAGAACAGTAGATTACGACAGGCAAGAACCTTTGCAATGCTTGGAGTCAATACCAGCTGTGTCTTATTCTCTATGGATCTGAAAGCTGGAGAATTGACAGACAGACAAATTAGCCTCCTTCCATACCACGTGTCTTTTTGCCAAAGAAAATTTCCAACCAAGAAGTGTTGTCCCAATGTAAGCAAAATGATTACCAAGAGGGAGATGAATTTGACATTTATTGCCAGTGGGATAAAGTAAAAGAATTTTGTCCCCAAGATCACCTGGAATCATAAGTAGAATCATAAGTAAAGTTCAGTGAATACCACACCCTGACAAAGCCGGCTCAAGACAGGCAGAACTGGAAGTCCTTTGTGTGATGCCTCGGTGCAAAACATGATGACTGTGATGACAAAATCAAGCTGCAATCATTAGCCTCAGAAATGTAATTTATTTATCTTTCTTAGTAAGATATAAAGGACAAGATCATCGCTGAGTTGGTAGGTATAATAACAAGGCATTTCAGATGTATTGTGTAATTGTCTGGAGAAAATACAATTTATGGATGTAATGACTTCATACAATAAAAACACAATCTGTTTAACAATCCGTTACGCAAAAATGTCATGCTAACGATCAACACGCACTATTTAAAAAAACAATAAAGTAAAATAAATAAATAAATGAATAAATAAATAAAGAAATAAAAGCTCTTATACAGCGCAGCTTCCTCCCTAATGTGCTCAGTGCGCTTTACAACATTCCAGATAAGAACGTTATAATCAATACATTCGTCATAAATACACAAAACCTATTGGTTCATCAAAACAAGGTGAAATGATATAAAAATCCATTACAATGAATAAAGAATTGTCAACACATTCAAGATCGTGTCCGCAACAAATTCTTTTCCTTCAAATCTTACATTGGTGACCCAGATTTAAGTCTATTTGCATTCTTATCTACAATCTATCTAGATCTAGATTTGAGACAGGTTTGTTGATATATTCTCGTTCTAGATGAGATCTAGACAAAAAACTATCGTAGATTGAATTTCAACATTTCCAATAAACATGGGCACGAAGGCAATCCTTGAGCTTGCGGAGGCAATCAAGCAAACTGTCTACTCCAGTAACAGCAGTGGCAGCGTATGCTAATGCTACATCATGGTTTTTACGTCTGGAAGTGTCTTTTGCGAAACACTCTTCACCTACTCTGTCATTTGACAGAACAAAATTTTACTATGGTTCGAACAATTAGATCTTGAACGAGTCAAGTCGACCATTCAGCATCCACCTGTAGACAACATGTACAGAGCACCTAAAAATGCCTTGCTGGAGGCATACGAACCCACCCAGCTACAGAAAGGTACTGCTCAATTTGAATTTAGACAAATATCCCTCTGAAATTAGCATCCCTGAACTCAGACCCTTTTTCATGCCCTGTTCTTCAGTCAGCTACCTACGGAAGAACAGCTGACCGCATCTTAGAAGATGACAGTACCCCATCAACTGTGGCAGCAACATGCCATCAAACTACATCGTGCAACTCAGGACCACGATACAGACAAAGTTGATTTGAATGGCATTGCAAATTTGCAAACCAACTTCCCAATTTATCATTTGTCGTTCAGCTAGCTGGTATGAAAAGATTGATGGTCGACCCTGTGCTTTAAAGCACACCATCGACATCACAGGGAAACGACAGGGCAAGCGGATTTTAGACGCTTGTTTCTTTCATATATCTGTCAAAGTTACATGTGCCTATAATGATGGACGCTCCATGTTTCGGTTTTTTATTTCCAAATGAGGAATATCGTTATTTCTCATTCAGCCCGTGCTCAACAATGCAATCTTGATTGCTATAATATCAAAAACTACAACAAAAAAAGATGTTGATAATTATGTAAAAATATGTAAATTTGAATGCCTATATGTTTGATTACACATTTTTCAAACCAATATCGTTATTCAATAACATTGAATTGAATTGAATTTCGTTAAAATTTCATTCGATTTTGAGCTTCAAGACGGACCTGGACATGGCGCAGTAACTGACAGTACCCTATTCACATATTCACAGATGGTGCCCCTACTCACAGACACTCAAAGAATCAAGAGAAACTATTGAAAAATTTCCTGAGTTGGATTGGCAGTTTCATCTGACAGAATAACAAGAAATGAATGCACTCCTGACTGATCTTATTAACAAATTGCAGACCAGGATGAAAAAAGATCTTAGAGATGCTTTGGAGGGAGTGAGGGAGTACATCGTGAGAAACTGCAGGTAAGGGGTAAGAGAATGCCAAAACCTAGACTCTCAATGTGCAAACATCAAGCATGCAAACCAAGAGTCCACCTCCTTCTCAAGTGTCTACATGTCTACAATGAGGAGTTGAAACCAAAAAGGTCCATGACAATGTTAATATGACACGCAGGGGTAATGTATTTGAATGCGTGTCATATTTACATTGTCTCTCATTGTATCTGCACTCTGCCGCCTCTCCTGAGAGATCAGGTCCAATGCAACATGTCATGGTCAATATGAGAATATCAGGGTTGCAGTGATTCCGGACAAGTGCCGGACTTGCACATTAAGATGACTGTCATTAAAGGTGATGTCGGAGCAGTCGGAAGCATTGTACAATCAGAACTGAGAAGATGAATGTTTCCCAGCCCTGCACAGCTGGTTGCATGAGGCATCAGTGTTGAGGAAGTGCTCAAAACAGACGAAATAGACACCAACCTACCACAGCATATTCCAGAAGAAGGTCCAAACGTTGAACAAAACTGGGGAAAATGGGCAATCCATTTCTAGAAGACAGTAGAGATCTGCTTAGGCCAAGGATATACATGTAGCATCCACTTTAAGTGCTGATAGGATTGCTACTCACTTTCAATCCCAAAGAAGGCTTCCACCTGTTCTAAAAAAATTTTCATTTCATGCTAAATACAAATTTCTCCACCAGAATATTCCGACATAGGAGGGAGGCTTGCATGTTTGCAGCTAACAGCTAAATGCTGTACACTGTAATTATTATTCATGGTTCAGCTCTTGTCAGTCAATGTGTTGCCACCAGAGAATGCTGATTGAATTGAACTGAAATTTTATTCCAATATACATAAGGCCCACATTACACCAAAGCAAGCAAAGATAAAGGATTTTCAGTTTAACATACTTTCTAATGAACAATATATCACTATGCTTAATGTATGATTAATTTTGATATGACATTTACTTTTGTACTGTGTAACAATTTTGTCAATGAGGTATTTCCTGTCATTAATAATCTTACTCTCTATTTGTGGCAGATAAAAAAGAAATGAAATTTATCATCAACAGAGAACAGCGATTACAAATGTTGCTTGGGTCAATTTCATACGGTGTAATGATTCTGCGTTCATTAATTGACACATATTCCGTTATATACTTCGGGACATTATCAACATTAATGACATTTTTATAAAGGAAAACGACATTGGATGCACACTGATTTTGATAACACATATTTTCAATGCAATTTCAAAAAGAGATGTAAAATAACGTATAAGAAAGAGGATGATCTAACATGAAAAATTCGGGTCCACTACCTCTGGTCCAGAAGCTTACGTTAATGCAACCAAAACCTGTGGAACGAATAGGGTCATTTAGATTTATTTGTAGACCATTTTCGTTGTCATTTGATTTGGTGTTAGTGGTATTTATTGCTGAGTTAAATAATCCCGATATCATTAAAAGTTATTGGGTCATCCGTTAATCGGTGTATTGGTATTACTAGCCTAAGGACTAATAAAGTCATTTATCGTTAGGGGAAATGTTTCCTAATTGTGTATAAAAGTGAAAAAAAAACGGATTCAAAAGGTTCTTAAGACAATGAAACCATTCATTAGGTGAGATATTATTTGAAATGGGGATTATTTTTTTAAAATCATTAATCATTGACATCACTGGCGCTTCAAGAAAACTTTGGAATTTGGCTGTAAACTGTATTCAGTGTTTGAGAGATCGTGAAACTCTTTTTTCTTAGTCTTGCATAGGTTCTTAAAATTTATTCTTTGACGATTATACGTCTTGCTGTATTATCGTGTAGAAATCGAATTAAAAAGCGGTTAAAAGATTTATACGTTGTTTTGCATTCAACATCAAACCATACTGGTTAAGAAATTTTCTTCCTGTTTTCACTAAGGCCGAAGAACGTATACACGTATTCAATAAATCAATAAATCAACATCTAAGTGAAGTAAGGCTTCTGAAAATATTTGATCAGTCTCTTGAAGACTTTGAACAAGATTAGTAATAAAATTCATTTGAAACGCATCTTGCCACGAAAGTTTTGAGAACGACTGTTGCTGGGTGACCTGACAGAGAGAGACAGGAAAGTGATCAGATTCTGTACGAGGGACGATTTCGAGCTTCTCAATGAATGAAGGTTTAACTTGAAATAACATGCCATTAGCAAAAAGAACATTAACTACATAGATTATGAAGTTTACAAAACTGTGTAACAAATGGTAATCAAAATTACTCTTAAATTACAAAAAAAATTCCTATCAACAAGGCCTTCAGAGGCGTCAGTAATTAGGTCGCAGTTATCCTACACAGCAATATAGGCCTACTGATTCAAGCCTAGTTGATCTAAAAGATCTCTGCTAGCAGTTCTGGCCTTAAAATCACCGCCCAATAGCCATGGTATACCACATATGTTGTCATATTAAGATTATCTATGCCGTTAAAAGCATTGGATTGGTATAAATGATGTTCTCCGGTGCAATATAAGGAAAGCAAACAAGAATATTCGTTGAACATTGCAATATACATTTATCACTGATCAAGAATATGCATTCATTGGCTTCACTGTAAATTTGTTCTGTGAATTCCTCCAGCTCTTTCTTTATCAAAACTGCGATACCACCACCACGGTGATTTGACATATAGGAAACAATAACAGCATAATAAGGTTCAATTATTTTGAACAACTGTAAATTTCCGATCAAGCCATAGTCAAATGATTTAAGAAAATTCACGAAATCATGACTATACAGTTTCGGGTTCAGTCCTTGAACATTCCAGAAATTTAAGCTGACAAGTGATTCTAATTGTATTTGTTATGTCTGGTTGACGGGAGCACTAAAGTTGAAGTAAATATCCATGCCAGGTGTAGCCTGCTGTGAACAATGCATAATATGACCATTTCTAATGTTTTCGTGTCAACATCGTTGACCGTCAAATGATCAAATACCATCGTAGAACGGCGACCCTCTTGTCAAAAACGCTTTTGGAATTTCGAAGTATTGATTCGCAGTCTGAATCGTTATCCTGTTTTGGAATGCCATAGAAAAATCATTGTTTCTTCTACTTCTACTCTCTAAGTCGTCTATTTTGTCGTCTATTTCTGCCATGTGGCGTGTTTTCTTGATTTGCCTGTCATATTTATTTTCCCCTCGTAGTGAGGACAAAGTGTCGTACGGTATTTTGGAATATCGCCAATTGGCTTACATCTTTTAAAGAATCAGCAAGGGAATCAAATTTCGGTGCCAAGGATGCTAAAACATTCATGAGGTCGGAATTACTAGGTTCAGTAGGGGTGGACGAAAGGGAGGTTTGAGCGTGGCGGTTGATACGGTGACCGGTTCAAACTCAGCATGGTTTGACGTTTTACCTGTCTTCGAAACCTATTCAGCAGACGGGATAGCCACGGAGCAGACATTCAGATCATTGGAGGGACCAGGACCCTGAAAACATTTGGCCTGCTCAACCAGTAGCTCCAAGAATAGACAAAAATGGAGGCAGTAATAAACATAGCAAGAGCTGTCAGCACCAGGTCCAAACGGCATTCCATACATAGTATAGAAAAGATGTAAGCTTCTGTATCGATTGTTGTTCAATGCATGACAAAATGGCGACGTCAGTGAACAATGGAACAAAGCCGAGGGGGTCTACATACCAAAAGAGAAGGGGTCATCAGAAATCAATCGGTTCAGACCCATATCACTCTTGAATGTTGAGGGTAAGATCTTCACAATACTTGGGAAGCGACTGACTACATACCTGATCACTAATGATTAGAAAGGTGGAATTCCGGGGATGTCTGGTTGCCTAGTATGATCTTATCTGAAAAACCGATAGTTAGAAGAAACCGTGGAAACAGCTTTGTTCAAGACACAACGCCCTAAGTAAAGCCGAAAGGGTGCAGAAGAAAAAGGTAAAAGAAACAGACAAGAAGGCAGTTCATCACAAACCCCTACCAGTTTGGAAAACTTTCGTAGGCAGATTCAGTTCTATCCTCGCGACCCTACCTCGAAAGCGAAGAGCTTCACAATTTTGCCTTTATCTCTCAGATCATCCATTAAGCATTCATATTTAGCAAGCTTGAATGCGTGTTGCTCATCCAGATTTGTTTCATAAGGCACCGACTCAGTTCTATGAGGACCACAGTCTGCGAGAGGACACTACAATGTCTGGTCTGTGGGTAAGTCCCTTTGGTTTGGAAGGTTAGCACTGATGATCCCAGTCATCGGTACCTCCCAGGAGACGGGCATCTCGTTTTACATTACTTTCAATTTTGGTAGCTGTCTTGGTACCTTCCTTGAGAAAGTAGTGTTTTCCGCCAGTTTTATCTGATGCCTTGATGCCACTTTGCAGTAGGGCGCAGAGTATCCTATTGTGTCTCCACGTATATCTGCCTGCTGCCAGGACGTGCTTGAGGGTTTCACATCCTCCACAAAGTGGGCATTTTTCGTTCTCATTTGGCGTACGTTGCCCGAATGATGAAGCTTAGTGTCAAGGGTGCCATATGCCACATTTCATTCCAACTGAGTGATCTTTGAGAGACATCTTCCCATGTAGTCCACTGCCCCTGCTGGGCTTGCTGGACTGCCTTTTGCATCCAGACTTCATCTTCCTTTTTCTTGATTTCTGAGAGCACCACATCTCTGCCTTCTTTCGGTGGAATTTGAGACCACTTTCGTTCTATATTGTTTCCAAATCCAGATCGTGCTGCACGTGTGTCTCGCACAGCGTCAACCGCTTTCCATTTTCTGCCAGTATTCAGAGATGGCTCAGTGGTTTTCACCTATTCATCACAAGAGTTCTGGAACATAAGCAGAAGCCTGGATTTGCCTCCTTTGTATTCTGTGACTGACCTCAGTGGTTAACGAAAGCTTAGCTTGCCTGACATTGTGGGAGCCTAAGGCATTTCCTGATGTAGCTGTTGACTTTGGACTCCAGCTTTTGGACGGTGGAGCTATAGCAGCTTCTGGATCGATGAATTGCAGTATCCACAAGAATTTTCCAAGAATACAACACCTATCTATCACTGAGTCCCATATTTTCCTCTGTGAGTTCTGTCACCTGCTGCCTATCTTTCAGAGATGCATCATACCACCTTCCTAAACTTTTCACAGGTTGATCAGAAACTGTTGGAATCTCCTGTGCCCGTATGAATAATCGATGCGTTAACTTTACGCATTCACGTTATAACGTAAATACTTTGAGGGTGCGTTAACTGTCGTATGCATAAACAAAGACTTATTAACGCATTTGCGTTCTACCATTGTCAAAAGATTTGGGAGCTTTTCTTCGTTAAAAATAAAGGTATTGTCCACAGTATTTATATAAAGTCATTCACAAGCTCAACAAATGTTAGAGCACACACATGCACACTAGCATTCACACACACAAATTATATACATTATTTGCAAATTATGAAGATTCTCGAATCAATTCAGATAGAAATCTAAATTCTTTTCCTGTATCGAGTCTCTAGTACGG
>JAOYNN010203107.1:0-10750 GCA_025770095.1 Goniobranchus kuniei
AAGAAGAAGAAGAAGAAGAAGAAGAAGAAGAAGAAGAAGAAGAAGAAGAAGAAGAAGAAGAAGAAGAAAAAGAAGATTTTTTTATATATTCATGTCCAATTGTTTTACTATGTTATTGGTGCCTTGTAAAGCGACTCAAATTTCTTTAATTGGATAATAAACTTATCTTATCTTATCGTATCTTATGCGTGGAGAGCAGATTCTGTTGTTGTGGCCTTTACCCAGGACTAGAGTGAAGAGGCGGTGAGTAGGTTGACGAAATACATTCACACTTGTAGCCTTACCTTCACACTTGTAGCCTTACCTTCACACTCGTAGCGTTACCTTCACACTCGTAATCTTACCTTCACACTCGTAGCCTTACCTTCCCACTCGTAGCCTCACCTTCACACTCGTAATCTTACCTTCACACTCGTAGTCTTACCTTCACACTTGTAACCTTACCTTCACACTCGTAACTTTACCTTCACACTCGTAACTTTACCTTCACACTCGTAACCTTACCTTCACACTCGTAACTTTACCTTCACACCCGTAGTCTTACCTTCACACTCGTAGCCTTACCTCCACACTCGTAGCCTTACCTTCACACTGGTAACTTAAACAAAGCTTTCACAAGAATACCATCCGTCGCGTCAAACCTTTAAAGGGAGAAGACATCTCCTCCCATGACACTTCTGAAGGCCTTGTGGATTATTATTCTATGCTTTATAGTAACTTGATTTAAATATCGAAATCTGTGGATGGGCGGATTTTAAGATCTCATAAATGAACTCCATATCTTTAGCTAATTTAATCTTTCACAGCCTCTAAAATACATCGTTGTTGAACCAAAGACACGCTCGTGAATAAATTTGGCAGGCAGAGGGTTTATGATCATTTGTTGATTAAATCGCTTCTTTTCTGTCTATTTGCCCATTAGTTTGTCTGCCTGTCTGACGTCTTTACATACTTACTTTCTCATCTATTTACTGACTTGCTCACCTATTTACTTACTCAGCAATTTACTTTACTCTCTTGTTTTCTATTTACTACCCATCTCACTTATTATTTACCTACCTACTTACATACTTACTTGCTGACTTGCTCACTCACTTACTGACATAATTTTTTACTTTATTCTTTCGTTTTCTATCTACTAACCAACCTACTTATTTAGTTACTTACTTACTTCCCTGAGTGCTCTACATACTTATTTGTTCATTTATGTATTTACTTATTGAGTCTCGTACGGGAGCAAGAATTGAAGGACACGGGAAAAGCATCCCAGATTACAGAAGATGATTAAACATTGCCAATGCAAAACTAATGAAACTAATAAACATCTGGAAAAACGAAAACCACAAACTTAATTTAAGGATATTCAAAACATGAATTACTGTGTATTTTTAACAGCACTATACGGATGCGAATCCTGGACACTAACTAAGAATGACATTTTTTAAATGCTTTTGAAATGAGATGTTACAGGAAGATGTAATTTGCATGATCTGACGTCGGATTCAATTCTGTGGCACTCGGTCAGACCCAAATGGTGGTGTCCTACTGTTGAGTGAATTACAGAAAAATGTATCAAATAAAAGGATTAGGACTACTCAACTATAAAGACGGGACAACAGACGTGACGTTTTGGGTCTCACCCTTCATCAGACACCATAAAGAGACAAACAGATAAAGCGATTACATTAACATGAAAATGAAGGGGGAAAATAGATAAATAAATTAATTAATTAATAGATTCCTGAACAAGAGAAATACCAAATCGAGAGATTAAAAAGAGCAAAGAAATATGAAGCACAAGGTCCAATAATAATTATTGTACTTCATATTTCTTTGTTCTTCTTAATCTCTTAATCAGGTATTTCTCTTGTTCAGGAATCTATTAATTATCTATTTATTTATTTATTTATTTTGCCCCTCACTATTAATGTTAATGTAATCGTTTTATCTGCCTGTCTCTTTATGGTGTTTGGCGAAGGGTGAGGCCCGAAACGTCTGTCTGTTGTCCCGTCTTTATAGTTGAGTAGTCCTAATCCTTTTATTTCATACATTTTTCGATCACACTCGGTGCAAATTATATTGCACAAATTTTGAACCTATTTGAACCCAGCATTTTGTCGTCGTCAGATCGGCGGAGTGTCGGTGTCGGATCCATTATGTTTGAGGCCTTCGGTGAACTTAATACCATGCATGTTATTATGACACAAAGTTCATTGACAAGTTTATCATATATAAAGTGTACTTATACCTCCCCACTCGTTTGCACACATTTCATATTAATCATCTTGTTGATATTGAAAATGATAAGAAAAGTATAAGTAGAAGAATTATAAGAAAGACAAATCTTGCCTTCTCTTATAAGCAGCAGCACTTGCTGTTCTCAGTATCGATACCTTTACATTCTTCAACCATGAACTAGGCTTCCAAGAATACAGCGGCCTAGGCCATGGCCCAAGGTTATCAAATTAACCAATTGATATCTAAATATAGATCTAGATTTTTTTGCCAAATTAGAACTCTGTTGTTGTTTTTTTATGTAAAATGCGTATGTTCTGACTACGGAGTTCCTGTATAAATAGTCAGAAAAGGTTTGTGTATCAAATTAGGCCAAATTTTGTTTTACAATAGAACAGATTTTGCCAGTCGTAATGACATTGTTGATGGTACTTTTACAGCAATTACGTCAGCCAGAACAGGTAGATTCCCGCTTAGATTAAGAATATAATTTATTATTACATTGAAATCGCTTGCTTTATATGTGTTGAATCAAAAAGTACATTTTCCGAAATTGTCCTTGTAAGGAAGTCCCCAAAAGCAGAAACTAGCCATTAACTCCTAGCCTCTTCACTGCAAGGCAGGAAAACGATTTCCACTATAAAAACTGCAATTTGCATTTGATCCAGTAAAAACCGAGGGGAGACCAGTAAATATAAAACTTCCACAGTTGACTTATTGAGTAATGTTCTTTAATCTTCCGTGCATTGCCCTTTGTCTGTTGAGGATGGTCGTCCTTACTCTACCACGTTCCCAGGGCAGGAGCGGTGAGGATACAAAACGGGTTTTTGTGACCACAAATTTCTGCTGGTCCGCGTCTAAATCGAGATCCCCCGTCGTCTGGTCGGAGAGAAATTCGCCTTAAACCTAGCTTAGGGCAGGTGCAGAAACTCGCCCAGAGAATTTGAATCGAGAAAGCGGCTCTTATTATTACTTTAATGGATAGGACTTAGAGACAAAAGTTTTCTCTGGCTAAGGGGAATAATGGAGACACTGGCTTTCCAACCATTACAATGGGTATTTAGGGCTTTGGGCGTTTGTATAAATGGAGTTGTAGGCCTTTATAAACCAGCTTTTGGTGGTTTCCTCTCTCAGTAGTGGTTCGGGACTTTCCTTTGGAGATCATTTCTAGGGCAGGAAAAGGGACCAGAAATTTCTCTTGTGGAATCAGTCAAAATGGTTGGTAGAGTGGTTTATGATATGTAATCAATCATAATATTTTTTTCTTACAATCTGATATGTTGGATTATAATATCTGTTACCTGTTTAGGCCTCCTCGACCTCTGATGAATTCTGTCTCTCAGTGTCTGATATGTTGGATTATAATATCTGTTACCTGTTAAGGCTTCCTCGACCTCTGATGAATTCTGTCTCTCAGTGTCTGATATGTTGGATTATAATATCTGTTACCTGTTTAGACCTCCTCGACCTCTGATGTCTCTCAGTGTTTTATATCGAGGACTTTTATTTACAGCAAAAAGCGTCCATTTTATTTTCGTATCTGTGAACCTGCAGAAAGGCAACATTACAAAAATTTAAGTTGGACTATAGGAATCTTTAGGAATCTGATGTAATGCCATGTATACCAGTGTAAATCAGGAAACTGTGAAATATGGATGTGTCCAATGAAGAGTTAGGTGTAGATTAAACATAGGGGTGTAGTTAACGGAATGAAAACTACAGATTTTACTGTATTGGAAATAAATAGAAGAAGTTTAACTTAGTTCTTTCCAAATTTATGTATGAACAGTTGGTTTAGGTAAGGAACCAAACACTTATTAGATACGAGACCAACAAATATGCGATTACGAGAATGTTTATAGATATTACGAGAATGTTTATAGATATTACGAGAATGTTTATAGATATTACGAGAATGTTTATAGATATTACAGAATGTTTATAGATATTTCAAAATGTTTATAGATGTTACAGAATGTTTATAGATATTACAGAATGTTTATAGATATTACAGAATGTTTATAGATATTACACAATGTTTATAGATATTACACAATGTTTATAGATATTACAGAATGTTTATAGATATTACACAATGTTTATAGATATTACACAATTCATGGTCTCTAAACCCTTGGCATCTCCGTGTTGGACACAATCTTTACTGCAAACATAAAAAAATGAATACAAATATGTCTTTCATATTATTGGATCGTAATTAATGAAATTAATAGCATATCGTCGTAAACGTTATTAACAGCCCATCCAATATAAGGGTAAGGTGAATTTTTAGAATTTATGAATGACTGAGACATCTGAGAAATCGTAAAAGAATGTCCTCGAGTGTAATTGCATGGCTAAAAACATTGCAATCAGATAAAACACCTTAACCAAACACAGTGTCTTAATGGGCACTCTGATTTGGTCATTTTAAAGAAGATAAAGTCAAGTTAATGGGCACTCTGATTTGTTCAATTTAAAGAAGATAAAGTCAAGTTAATGGGCACTCTGGTTCGTTCATTTTAAAGAAGATAAAGTCAAGTTAATGGGCACTCTGATTTGTTCATTTTAAAGAAGATAAAGTCAAGTTAACGGGCACTCTGATTTGTTCATTTTAAAGAAGATAAAGGCAAGTTAACGGGCACTCTGATTTGTTCATTTTAAAGAAGATAAAGTCAAGTTAATGGGCACTCTGATTTGTTCATTTTAAAGAAAATAAAGTCAAGTTCGTAACATCTCTAACAGACGTCATGTTATTGCCCTGACCCTTGTAACCTTTCCACTCCATTGGCCTATTGGACGCGGGCTTTTATAAACACGACTTTCGAAATGGAATAAAAGTTTCTATTTACAGTCTACCCCCAAGCTATTGCCGAGCTTTGAAGAGCTATAACTGTATAAATATGGGCTTATTTATTTCGAAATTAAACATGCTGATTTAAAATATTTTAATTACTCAAAATAAACAGAGAATTATCCATATCGCTTGTTTGAGTTATATAAAAAAAAAAACGCATGCTGTTATAGACCTACATTTTAGGAGTTTTCTTGCAGGATTCTTTGCATTCAACGTTAAAAAATGCATTAAGGCTAATTGTATTCATGTGACAAAACTGATCTTTAGATGTATCGTAAAATGCATTCTTTTTGCATTGGCGACGACCACGATTTTGATATTGAATTTGTATTTAAAGGTTGACACCTGAATCATGTGGTAGTCCTTCAACATCAAAGAAATTTGCTGCTATAGAAAACTACACCATTACCACAAAACTAATTCCAAAACCTTATGGTCACTACAGATTTAAGACCGCATGCAGGAGTTCAGAACATTTGAAGGGCAGGATTAAAGGTATTAGATGGAGAACGTTGACAATATAACAGTTTGTGGGCAGATCAGAGGTAATCTATTTAATATGATGTTTCCTGTGTCTGCACTGTGTAAAACAGTCGCATAAACTATGATGTTTGCAGGAGAATGACAATCAGGACGAAAAGCCTTGCGTTACTTTAAGTTGTAAATTTCCTTCTTCTTCTTTCTCCACTCCTGATAAATGATCGCTACCGCTGGTAACCTGTTTCAAGGGCACTGCCTGATAGTTTGACCTTTTAGGGAAACCGAGACTTAGGATTAAATAGTTTTCAAAGATGGAGAAATTGAATTAATCAGCAGTTTCAAGTACCTGTTTTTAAGGGAGCGCTGCAATCGGTAAAGGGGAGAGGGAAAAGGTACAGCAGTGACTCTCAAAGGCATTACCTGGCGGTCGAACTTGATGATATTTTTCTACAGGTAAATTCGTGTCTGGTGTGATCCTAGCCGGCTACTCAGCTAGGGGGCGCGGTGTGCTAGCTGTGCGCATTATTGTAAACGAACCGGTGACAGTTGAACATTTTTGAATAGGTTCAGGTACCATGAAGGGCACCGGTAAAGGCTTTTTGAAATTTCCGATGTGATTCAAATAATGTTAATCATGTTCCAAGTTTGTGGTTCAAAGAATGGACTGAAAAATATACAATGAGCCACCTACATAAATTCATTGCCTAAACAGATCTAACTAAAAAATTTTAAAAAATCAAGCGCCAGATTGTGAAGGAATGAAATTTTCATATGTTAACTGTAGTATTTTGTATCGATAGGCGTAAGTCCAAGACACAGGATATTGGCCCTTAAAAGTATAAACGTTATCTCTTTCCGTCATTCCTCTATTTCTTCTTCAAACTTAGGTAAATGGTGAAATACTTCGGTGGTTCCAAAATATTAATAATACCAGATGGCAAGATACCGTGTCTTACCACCTCGGTGAATTCCCTTAGCCGCCTAGACACCGGCTCTCCATCTTTTCCTGTCCATATCAAGTCAAACTGCATTTTCCACACTCATTCCCATCCAGCCCACAACATCATCATAGATAGATAGGTAAGCGTAATCAGTAAGAATGTTTCATGGACAAGTCGTTTGCTTAAAGATATTCCTTTGGCACTGTTATTTTATAGTGGCCACAAGGTCGTCATTTACCTTTTTTTTGCAAACCTTTTGCCATGAAAAATTATTGTAACCCTTTTTTAAGCCAATGTAGCTTATATCCTTCTGATCTGATTAAAAATAGAGGATGGATTTCCAGTCCGTATCCCGCCACAAGTACTGATTCACAGAATGCACATTGTTTCAACCCCATGTACAATTCTTTGAAGGCATGTTCCTTTGCTCATTTCTCTCTTCCTCTCTCTCTCCCCTAACAAAATCGTCATAAAATAGATCTATAAAATGATAGATCAATATGAAATGCATTGAAACATCTCAAGAAAGATTTTTTTTAAAGTGTACACAAATAATAGCAAGAAGCTGTTGCTGGAGTTGATCTGAATGTGGTTCAAGTGGCTTCAGGACTTCACAATATGTTGATGTGGATTTAAAACATCAACTAAAAAATCGCCCTTGAATTGTATTTGAGCCAACAAGAATGGGAAACAATATAAAATTAAAATATATCGCAGCCTCCTTTTCCTTTACAAAACCAATAAACGAGATCACAATGTAAATAATGCAAGATACTCACAAAACCTATTTTTGTTAATATTTGATTTACAGGCACCAGACTCGCACATAATGTAGATATAGTTTGAGAAAAGAGACAAAAGCAAACACTAAAGAAAATTACGATTGTTTGCTATGGAAACAGCTACCATCTTCAAAATAAATAATTATTCGTAAAGTTTCAAAATCTTCAAAAATAATAATAATGTACACAATTTGTTTATTGAATATATTTGGTTTAGATGTAGATCGGGTTCCTAGGCTATTTTAAAGTTTTTACAAAAATTTGAAAATGACCCTCTGAAAATATCACCCAAAAGAAGCAAAATTTTCTTCAACAAAGCGGCACAAAAATTGCAGGAATTACTTACATCGAAAAAGCAAATACAGTGGAGTCCACTAATAGCGACAACGGTAATGACGAGAACTCTGGAATAACGAGACATTTCCAATCCCCGTTTTTGTTTTGTCTTTTAATTCTTATTATCCTTCTTACTCTTTAGAATCATCGATTGGGTCTAAGATCTATAGGCCCTACCTGGATCTAAATCTAGATCTAGAGCGCCGCTTCTTCGTTTGTTAGCATAGGCTAGGCCTATTCCAGACCCTAGGCAGTATAGTGGACAGTATCGAACATCGGTTAAAATGGATAGTATCGAACATCGATAATTATCGTTGGCTTAATAAGTCTAACCAAGGGCCTAAGCACTGAAGTAAAAGTTGTTAAAATAAAATTTATTTGGTGTTGATTGTTTGGCGTTTGTTGTTCTAAAGTAGAAGGGGGGTTACAGGACCTGAAAAGTCCTTTTTATGATGAGGGTTGTACCTGCATATCAGTAATTTTAGGGAAAATATACGTTTGTCATTCTGGTTGACAAATTAAACTATTGTTCCACAATTACAAATTTTTCGATACCGGCCACTTTGTAAGACTTGCGACTAAATCTCGCCCTTATGCCCGCAAGTGCGCATGTCTAGTGACTCCACCACATGAGGATAATTGAGAAAGTAAAATAGCAGCACTCTCTTCAGAATTAAATATCTATCAAGGATCTATTCTGTCTAGATCTAGCCTATATGTAAACATTTTAAATCAAATTAATATGCCTAGTCAGTTGTGAAAACATAAAAACTGTAGTAGGTTGGGTAATGAACTGGGCTACAATCTTTTATACGGTATCATTGAATCATGTTTCGATAAGCAGGACCAAATAATAGATGAATGGTATTTCATAGTTGTTTCTCTTGTTGACGTTAACAGTCGTTAATACACGAGACTGATCACTTCCTCTCTCCAGCTGCTGGTAATGTAAAATGGTGTGCTAATCAATGTCTCCACAATTCATACTTTTGTTACATTGATCTTACATAAAATATAACAAACTGGCGACAAAGATGCGCGACTCCCTCCATTAAGTTTAAAAGAGCATCGATCTAGTCAACTTATTTGCTAATTAAAGAGCATAAAATCTAGACATCACAGATCTAATCCAGATCTAGGTCCAGTTCATTGCTAAACGAAAATGTCGCGTCACGGACAGTTCAGTGAGTTTAGAGAAGGAAACAACATCACTGATTACCTAGACAAGTTAGATTTTTATTTTTATAGCTGATGATGTCACAACTGACACCAAGAAGAGAGCTATCCTCATCACTGTCACAAGTCAGCAGCAGTACCAGCTCCTGAAAGACTTGTGCCTCCCCAGCACACCAGCAAATAAAACTTATGACGAACTTTGTGCCTTGCTCAAAGGGCATCATTCACCTGTTCCTTCCAAATTTTTACAATGCGCTAAATTTGAGGGAAGAAATAGACATCAAGGAGAGTCAGTGCAGTCATCTGTGCTACTTTGAGAAACATTGCAGAATTGTGTGAATTTGGTGTGGTTGACCTCATTCACAACAACTACGCAGGTTCAAGACAGCTACTTGTTACAATTGTAACAAACAGGGCCGTATCGCCAAAGTCTGCTTATCACGAGAACTGGGGTCTACGTCAGCATCATCACTTCATGGAAGAGGCTCAAGCTTTAGAGTCACAGTCTGATTTCCATTTAAGCAATCAAACAGAGTTGCATGACTACAACCTGTTTACGATCAAGCAGGAAGTGGAGAGATCTGTCAATTCACCTAAACCTCTTACAGTTCAGTTGTTTGTCAACAATCGACCAGTCGACTTCCAAATTGATACTGGAGCAGCAGTGTCAATCATAAACATTCAACATTTTAACTCGTTTCAATCAATGCCTCTGTCGTCATCATTAAAGAAACTGCAGACCTATATGGGTCACAGTGTCAAGGTTGTCTGAGAGTGTTTAATGACGTTGATTATCTGAATCGACATCGTCGCCTTCCCATCACTGTAGTGGAAGGAGAAGGACCTCCATTAATTAGAAGAAATTGGTTGAGTGAAATTCGATTGGACTGGCCATCACTTCTCCTGATTAGGACTGTGCAGGCTGATTCTAATTGTGCGATGACCCTAGAAGGAGTACTAAAATTAAACAAAGAGGCATTCGGTGAATGTGGCGTTCTGAAAGATAGAAAGGTCAGCTTACACCTCAAGGAGAACGCAGTTCCTAAATATTGTAAAGCGAGGTCACAAAAGTTAAATCATGACCAAGAATGCAATTGACAGAGATTTGAGTGTGAATGAATCAGTGTTTGTGAAAAATTTTGGGTGAAGGCAAGTTTGGATGACTGGTCAAATTGATCAAAACACAGGTCCTGTGTCTTATAAAGTTCAAACAAATGATTGTATTGTTAACCGTAGACATAGAGATCAAATTAGATCTACTTGTGTTGAGGAATCATCTCAAAATGAAACAGAATCTGCTATCTCTTCTGTTCCAATGTTTGAGAAATCTGCATCTGTTCCAAGGTCAAGTGCCTTCAACGATTACACAAAGATTGCAGTTAATAGATCTTCTCCTTGTAGGATCATTCGTCGTACACCAAAAGCACCTGAGACAGAGCAATCCAGGCCCAAACCACCAATGGAAACGATAACAAGTCCTCAACCTCTCCGTAGGTTTGCTTGTACCATTCATTAAGCCTCTTGATAAGCTTAGCTTATAATCACTGGCATACATATTGTATAGGCCCTATTCATGAATATAAGTACATCTATTCATTAATATTGGTATTATCATTTCATATTTCATTTTTCAGAACATTATAAATGTTTCTTGTTGTTATATCTGTATACACATATTCAATTTCTTTACCAGAAATCATGATGCTCATAATAATAATGGGATAATTATTATTAAGTTGATTACATTGTTAATGATCTTAATATTGCTACTTGTTGAGGTACCAGAGCAATTTAATTATCTAACATTGCTATGTTTTGTTGGAAAACATTGAACCCTTGTGTATCTTTTTAGTTAATTGAACAAGCTGTTGCATTACTCATTTGGTTACTTGTTTTCTAAGAAGTACTCATAACTTAGGGGAAGGAATGTAATGAACTGGGCT
>JAOYNN010203217.1:0-16515 GCA_025770095.1 Goniobranchus kuniei
ATTTCTTTTTAATTTTAGCAATCTTTCCTTCATATTGATGAAAAAAAACCCATTAACAATCTCAAAAAATGAAAAACAAAAGACACAAAACAAAACCCTGAAAAAACAAAACAAAACAAAACAAAACACAAAGTTTTATATGTGGAGCCTTTAGCAATATCTTTTGATACTCAAATAGAATGAGGTCAAAAACAACGTATAAAAAGTGAATCAAATAGCACAATGCAAATCATCAGACATCCAATCCATCCATTAATATGATTATGTGTACACTATGGTCATAATCTCCTTTTCTAACAATCTCCAATATATACTCAATGTTGATATAAGCAAGCTTAATTTTAGTTGCAATCTATATCAAAAATAGTGTCTCCACAAATGAGAACATTTGGGGAAGTAATTTTTCTTGACATGAATTAATAAGGTGTGTAGGACTGCAAATCCTAATTTTTAACTATAAGTAATAGCACAGAAGTGAAATAATAATTCCTTTCAACTGCCTTTATTCTTAAGTCTTGAGATGAACACTGCGAATATCAGGACAGCCTATCCATACAGTGTACAGATTCAGATGCCAAGAATTGCCCTCTATCCTTGAGAGTGACAATAAATATCTTCACATTATACCCACAAACTATCCATATTACTATAGTTGCTTTATTGGCAGTCTTACATATCTATTATCAATTGCTTCCTTTCTGCATCTAATTTCTGACAACAACAGGAATGTATTTTGTTTTTTAATTCAATGTCACTGGTTTTGATTCTTTAAAAAACAAAACAACAAAACACAACAAATAAAAACTTAAGCTAACAAAATCTGTCTATACCTTTAGGCACTGACTCTTTAAATCTGTTGAAAAAGCACTGATTATGATCACTCTTTCATTAACTCAATCTCCAGACAGAATTGTTGTAGAGAAGACATGAGTGACGCCGATGCAGCAAACTGTCGCCAACTGACGTATCAATGTTAGGCTGTCCATCCTGGTCCATTCCCTCCCCCTGCCCCCTCTCCAGTGTACCCTGAAGGGCTCTTTTGGGCAGTGTGTCATGGCGTGTGATATGACCAAACCATGACAGCTTCCTTCTCTTTACCATAGCCAAGATAGGCTCCTGGGGGCCTGCAAGTTGTCCTACCTGGCCCCATACAAATCTTTTTTAAAAATCTTTCCAGGAGGTCTCTTTGTCTCTTGTCACTATCCTTCATATTGACTGCCTAAGCTAGATTGAGTATGATAAGTGTCATTGAGCATATTTACATTGAAAATTCAAAATTAGATGTGTCTTGTCCAGGGAGTACTAGGTTACTATTGCAATTGGTGGAGAGTGAGTTTTTTCCCATAAAGAAATTTGTTTAAAAAAGAACTTAAAACAAACAAAAAAACAATAAACTCACAGAGCCATCAAACCCTATTCTGTTGACAGCTATAACCACCCATGATGTTTTAACCTCATTTTGGGTACAAAAGTACTCAGACCATCTAGATAGCAAGTGACCTGACAGTATTTTAAGTCATGCAATGCAACCAAAATGGGAGATAGCCACTAAATAATGCCTATCTCCCTCTGCCAGCAAAACTCTCCCACCTCTGAGGACATAAAAGAGAACCTGACAGAAAAAGGAACAAGAGAGAAGAAGGTCTCACTCAATCCATAGTCACCTTCTACGAGATGCATTGAGAGATCAAATTCAATTTCCACTTCATCCAGAAAGTTAATTATCAAAAAGTGATTATGACCATATTGGGCTATAATTAGACAGTTTAAAAGACAATTACCCGTGCAGTAATGATGAGACCATGGCAATAAAACCAGATCTGGAGGAGACTGGAGTGAAACTGATGTATTCCTTGGTGGGTGTAACTGTAGCAAGGTTGGACAAGATAAAAAATGAGCACCTTGTAGGAGGTACTCAGATAGACATGTTTAGATACAAAGTTAGAACGTCTAGACTGAGATGATTTGACAGCAATAAGAAGACAGATGAGGCATTTATTGCCACTGATGATATTATCAGTCAAAGGGAACACTTACTTGCTTGGACTTTAGGAAGATGATGGTTAATATCACAAACTGAATATCTCAAGAAATCATGATTTTTTGAAAGATCTGATGGCAATATACTTCATATCATTTTCATTACATTATTTTTTGAATTGAAGAAGTATATAGATAAATATGTCCTTTAAATATCGAACTTGCCAACCTGCCATGCTATTCTGTTTCTCAATTAAAACATACTAGTCGGACAAGTTGCTACGAGCAAAACTGACGCAAGCAAAACTGACGCAAGCAAGTCAATGCAAATAAAATACCACATCAGGCAGTCTGTATGACCAAAATATCACACTGGAGCCAAGTTGGTGCAAATTGAAGTCTTTCAAAGCTATGCTGTAGTCAAATCTTATGGGTGTCTACACAAATCAGCCAAACTGATCTTTTTTTTTTAATTGATCATAAACCAGTCAAGTCCAATTCCACAATGGTTAATGAATGGGATTTTGGGGAGCTTCCTTTTAAAGATAGGAAAGACCATTTAAAAATGATTTTAAAAACAATTTTACACAATTTAAGCAAAACTGCTTTTTATGGAGCATTTGTTTCTCCGGTGAAATAAAGACCTTAAAGATAGCTGGTTTTGTGACTTTGCCATTGATATGATGGCAATTAAACAGGAGAGGGGAGGATGCCTTGAACAGGACTAGCTTGAGATGGAAGGTTAACAGTGGCGATCCCTAACAGGAATAAGCTGATAGAAAAGGACATCTTGTTTTCCTTTGTCTTTACCTCATCGCCTCACACATCCTTCCACACCCAACAATGTTGAGCCCTCTTTTATTTATGTGATATTATTGCCAATCAGATAACAGAAAACAAAAAGTTTTAAAAATAAAAAATGGACAAGGTTAGACTTTGTCCTTAAGTTTGTAATCTTATTTCAAAGAATTATACATTCACCTCTTTGAAATGATTAAAAATAGATTATTTACACTGTGCGTACAAATATAGGGTGGCCTGGTAGCTCATTTGGTAGAGCAGCTGACTGCCATGAGAGGTGGCCCCAGTTCGAAACCAGCCGTGCAGTGGATTTTTTTCGGGGCCCCCTGTTCACCCACCAGTATAAATGGGTAGCTAGATTTTTCTGAACTTGGCATGGAAAGCAATGGCAAACTACCACATTATGCCGCATGCCTAGTATAATTAGGGATCTACCCCTAATTTCCCTACGCTCAATAATGGGTACGGGACTAACTTTACATTCACATACAAAGATAAATGACCAACATTTACATACAAAGATAAATGACCACAGGTTCTGCTTCTTCCATTGATATTTCTTCTTCTGTAAAATGAACAAATGGCACAGAATAATATAAACAAATATACCCACAAACAGACTTTCAATTGGTGAGATTCAAGACAACACTGAGGAATCTATAACAAAATTGAGTTTTGACCCTCATCAATCATAACACTTTGCTGATAACAATAAAATGCTTATGACACACATGTAAAATCTGGTTTCAACTACAGTGCAGCCTGTCTATAATGACATTTGATGTAACGACATTTTGTGTATAGCTTCATGGTGCTCAGGTCCCGATTTTTTCTTTATATATTATTAGTAATAAAAAAAAAACTCACTACAATGCAATTTTAGTCAAAACCATGTATAGCGACATCGATATGTATGGTGGCCTGAGAAAACCTGTCGCATGTCGAAAAATATCAATTTCTATTTGTTAGCATTTCTGTATTCTACAGGTCTTTCTGGACATTATGCAGTTTAAATTTGTAAAATATCTTAATTTTTGATGAAATGACAGGCATTTAAAGATGGTGCCTCCAGAAAACAAAAAGCTGAGAAAAACGTGTTTAAAGCTGAAACTTATTTTTTGGACATTCCCAGTGGAATAATTGCTTCAAATGACAAAACAGGGAATTTCAGAGGTTCTAAATGGATCATTAAATCTGTAGATTGTATTAAAATAATTCAGTGAAGCCAAAACATTAGGATGGATACCCTTCCAGGTGCAACCGAGCCTCCGTCTCAGAGAGATGTGAAAAGGAAAGATAGAAGTAGAAGTGAAAGACAGAAAGGAAAGGCAAGATTGTTTACAAGAATAAGCTTGCTTATAACGTGAGCTGAGGACAGGTATGAGTGGAGGAACATGATCGCCAATGTCTGTTGCAGACAAGGTACCTGAAGAAGAAGAAAGCAGTAGCATTTCGGCCTGTAACTGTTAACTCTTCAAGATTTCCAACTGCCAGGAGTTCTTTATACTATATGTGTATGTCTCATTTGTACTTGTGACCTAGAGTCCACATTTTACTTTTGTGAAGATATCAGAATGGAATTGTGACTGGAAATAAAGCTGATATGTTGATTTTAAGTTTGATGTGGAGTATGTCATTGTCTTTCAGGTACACTGATCATTGTTCTTGTCTGAGGGTATAAACGTCCCAGAGTAAAGAAACAAATGAGCGTCATTTAATTATACTTCATTATGATCAGTGTACGAGGTCCAAGTCCCCTCAACATCATTGTTGTATGTAGCCCCATCCACAGCTTGAACTCCCTTCACCTCATCACTCATAATGCCTGACATCTCATGCCCCATCACTACCTGTGACTATACAACCCCAGCTGACTCACGAGTCAAACTTATTGTGTTCCTCCAACAACTTTGACATGCACAGTTCGGCTATCTTTTTATAGTTGAATGGTATCAATGCGCACTCACCATCAAGAGAAAGAGCGAAAAATTCTGCTAAATTTGGTACATATAATAGAACCGGTTTACATCAGAAAATCCCCCCACAGTCACCGTCACAATAGAGCCCTTATTGTTATCAGTTTTTCACCAATGTTACGCAATTCTTTGATCAATAAGGTGATAAAAAAAATCTTTTAAAAATACTTTTACAACCAATATTGCTAATTCCTTCCATGAAAAGGTGCAAAAATGATTGGCGAATCTGATTCAGTCGAAAATTGAAAATTGGATCAACCATCAGATTTTCCCATAAAAACGCCTGTATCTCAAAACTAGGTTTAGCAACATCCAACAGGTTTTCTCAGGCCACCTCACATATGGTGGGAATCAGCACCATCAAATTGACAGTGAAGACGATAATTCATTCCAATGAAAAAGCTTGACTGGCCGACTAATAATATTCACTCCCCTTCGGTCTGCTTGTCGGGTATAAGTATAAGAGACAGTGCTTATCAACTCACTGTCACTAGCACGATGTCAGCTCCAAAGTTGAAGGGAACACAGCATCATAAGAACCATGTTTTAGTTGAGGCGAGGGCCCAGCCGATGCATCAGGGGTCGTATGGAGGTTACCTACCTGCGCCACGGTGTGCCGAGGTTGTGGGAATACATAGGCCTAGCCCTGTTCATTGACCCCCTTCTCTCTCTCTCTCTCTCTCTCCCCCCTTCCTGCCTCTGCCCCTTTCTTTCTATCGCTACTAAATATTTTATACCTTACCTGATTATCATGGAGCAGGCGAAGATATTTGCCGACAAACTAGGAGTGATGCATTTTCAAACGAGTAATGGCTGGCTCTATGTTTTCAAAAGGCCACATGGCATTATTTTCAAGGTTGCCAGTGGAGAGTGTGCCTATTAGGTACATTTTGGTGTCTATTAACACACATGTATTACAGTTGTACTCATGCCGGTCCTAAGCCTGGATGAATAGAAGGAAAATGGTTGCCTCTCACTATAACGACATTTCTGTATAACCACATTTTTACCTGGTCCCGATGATGTCGTTATAGATAGGTTGCAATGCATTTCATATTTTCATTAAAAACTCCCTTAAGTGTAGTAAACTTCGTGCAGCATAAAAAAAAATTGTTAAGGTATTCTTTGAACCATATTCAGTGAAAGGTAGTAATTTTTGTCAGTTTCAAATCATAAGACAATGTGCAAATTAAAACAAAATGATGAAAGAGACGGAAACCAGTTTTCTTACACATGTCAAAAGTGTGGAGGACAATGCTGAAGAGATTGTATGAGTTATGTCATCACAGCTTCCTTCATGCAGTATAAGTAAAACATTAATTCAAAGTTCCATGCGAGAGAAGTGGCTGAGAGAAGGGATTTCATTAGCCTGGTTAAAAAAATACTGCTACATGTATCTATTGAAACTTGATATAATCTCACACACAAAAGGTTCATATCTTTAAAAGTAAAGTCACATTGTTTTGTGGAGGAGGATGTCAAGGGTCCCAAGCACAAGGATAATTGTAATAATTGCGCATTGAAACATCAATATGATTTAATATCACTAAGACAAAAACCAATTATCATTATTTCATGACAACTAAGGGGGTAAAAAATAGAAATACAACAATTTTTTTGGATGCACTAACACTCTGAAATTTGTGTTTCTCACTAAAAACATAAATTAGACCATTACAAGATAAAATCAAAATACAGGAGCTCAAATACTGTCCTCTCTGAGGAATTTTCACTTTATCGTGAAAGAAAGACAAACTGGGAATTAGATATTTCATATCTATATGAGAAGCTGTTAAGGCTTCTGCCTACAGTCATCTCATCGACTTCAAAATCTTCTTCTTTCTGCTTTTTAATCCCAACTGTTTGCAGGGTCACACAGCAAATCACTATATTGTAGGTGCTACATAGGTTTATGGCAAGGGATTTATGCTGGATGCCCTTCCTGTTGCAACAATTCTTTACTGGAGAGTTGTGAAAAAAGAGATAAAGGAAAGAAGAAATGGTAGGAATATAATTTGCACAAGCAGCAGCTTTTCAGCCAACTCTTTTGCAATTTCAGACTACAAGAATCCTTGTAGATTCCCAACCTGCATATCAAACTTCCAAGTATATATTATCATACATTAGACCACAGCAGTCCGCTATGGAAAGTGGAGGGTTAATTTGAATATATTTAATAAATACTTGTGATCTAATTTTTCTGAAGGATAATCTACTAATGAAACCTTCCTACAGCAGGATTTTAATTTCCATTTTCAAATTTAGGCAAGCGAATCTTTTGATTAAAGGAAGCTGATCATTCAAAATGAGCACTTGAAAACAATTCTGTGAGTCTAAGACCAAGTAAAGGATCTCATGTAACAACTATGATTTCTCAATTGTTACAGGAACTTTCTGCAAAAGACGAATCAGGAGTATAATATGTAACCCATTACACAAATCCCTTAGCAAGTCTTAGGAATCAGTATCTTGAAGCTCTAAAATAAAAACATCAGGTGATTCAGGAGCTTATTGATCTTAGAATTCTAACTTCGTATAGTTCAAGATCACATACAAGTTGTTAATAAAATAACCTATAAAAAATAATTTGAATTTTCACATGTTCACAAAAATCAATATCATTATCTCAAAACTACAGCTTTAAATGTATCCCTCTTTTAGAGGCTATTGTAGCCTCTAGATTTTATCAATTTCAATATATTTAATTTAATTTTTAAAGTATTCAAAAAAAGTCTTCTAGAGATCTACATGTCATCCAAAATGCAACTTTTGTGTCGATTTGAGGAGTCGGGTTACGCCTATACAATCTTTTTCCCCCTCTTTTTTCAGTCTCCCTTGATGTTTGTTTCTCATTTACTTTTAAATAATGGTTATTACATGTATTACTACTATCTGCTTGTGAAATATCATATTGCTGAATTATCCTCTACTGTCACCACACAAAGGTCTAATTATAAGTTCAGTGAAAGCCCATTGGCATATACAAGCAAAAAAGTAAGTGCATCAGAATTATGGATAGATATAATACAATATAGGAAAAATCACACATACTACAATCATCTAAACCAAAGGATTAATTAAAAAACAATAACAAAAAAACAGTTGAGTACATAAAGATATGATTTGTAGGCCTCCCCTGTTGATGTATGACAAGAATCTTCAAAATTGTATCCATTATTCCAAAATTGTTTATTTTGCTTTAACTTAAGACAGCAAGATTAATAAACAGTCACACGTTCCAATGAACAGCACCTGGGGCATGAAAAAGTAAAACCAGTCAAATGTAATTCATACCAAGAAAAATGAACAAACAACAAAAACAACCCAACAAGTTTGTGCAATAGGAGGGATTATTTGCATATGATGTCACAAACACAATCCCTCCATCTTGCTCCTTGCACAGACTCATTTGTCTGCATCTCAGTCTCCCTGTAAAAGCTGTCTTTGTCCCACTGTCTGTAATGAAAGCAAAGTTCATTGACAGAAGCTAGTTTTGTTCTTCTATATTCTATGTTTCTTTTCTGAGGAATGAGGACAGCTCCTTACAACAACAAAAATTTAGACCTTCCAGCATAAACCAACCTTCATATTCCATTTAGGACTTTTGTTTGTCTTGATTTTTTTTTCTGCACTATGAACTGTGTGACATTTTCAGGAACTCCTTCAAATGTTAGGTCTATACCAGCCAATTCAATCAGAGAGGTAAATGCACAATGAAAAAAAAAATTCTGAAATATCACCTGGCAATAATATAATAGAGAAGTGTAAATAATTACACTGGTGAATATGAACGAAATTTAGGAAAGTGAAGTGATTTACGGATGTGAAGAATTCTGAAATCAGAAAAAAATCTGAAGGATTTACATCGCTGTTCAATGACATCACGATTGCAGTAGTATTTTCTCCATCACAATAAAATTGATGTCTCTGAGTTCCATTGCAAACAAGATACAATTATAGTTACGTCACAACAGATCCAGTAGTTTTCGCGAGAGTGCCCGCCGGCTAATTGCCCATTTGGCCTGAGTGCCCGGTATCTTGACGAAACCGAATTTTTCCTATTAAAATCGTCACTCTGAGTGCCCGCCTTTAAAAGATTTGTCACCTGAATGCCTGGTATGTTGGCAAACTGTCAATTAGAAAAGGTAAGAAATGTCCGGTAAATTTAGATAAACTACGAACACCTCTCTAGAGTTTACAATAGTGTCAATAGGCATCATTCTAGGTCATTTGAGAAGTTTTCCCACTTGTGTCGAGGAATAGGTAACAAATGCACGTCCTCCTGGCCAGTCCTACAATTATAGTCCACTATCTGGGGCTAAACGTCCAACAAATGAATTTCTTCAATTTGGACCTCGACAACCAGACTTGCTCAGCTGTTCAATGATGCGAGACGGAGAGAGGTAGGGCTTAGACTTCAGACTTCGTTGACCAGACTTGCTCACCTATTCAAAGTCTTTGACGGAAAGAGATGGGGCTTAGATTTGGACTTCATTGACCAAATTTGCTCACCTGTTCAATGACGCGAGACGGAGAGAAGTGGGACTAAGATTTGGACCTCGATGACCAGACTTGCTCACCTGTTCAATGATGCTAGACGGAGAGAGGTGGGGCTTAGATTTGGACTTCGACGACCAAACTTGCTCAGCTGTTCAATGATGTGACACGGCATTTGTCTGGTCTTGCACAAAGGGTTGGTTAATGAATGACTGTCTACAGATTCTACGCAACACAATGCACTCGAATCTCTCCGTCGCGACAAATTGTCTGGCCGTGGACAGGGTAGAGTTTGATTTTTTCAACATTGCCGCGTGGCTCGTAAACTTAAAGAGGATTTAAAAACGTAAGATCTTCATTCATCCACACATCACAATAATGTTTCGAGATGTGCTGCAAACTTCAAAAGGATTTGAAAACTATGTAAGTTAAAGGAGAATGATTGGTTGGCAGTCAAGATGGTCTAAATCTTCCCAAGCAGAGCCGTCTACAGAAGAACTAAAACAAGCTATCGATAGTTTAAGATGTTCCACATATACGCCAGGAGACAAAGTTCACATTGACAACTTGGAACGATTGGACACGTTCGTGAAAGAAGGTATTTTTACAATGCCAGAACAAGCAACAATAGATGCCTTCTTCCCGAAATTACCCCTCCCTTAAACAGATTGGCTTTCCAAATGAACCAAAAATAGCAGTAAATGTGCTGTATCATTACATTATGTGACTTTTTGTCTTGAATGTTTGTGTATATACTGTACATACAAATGTAAATGTACATGTAAATTTATAATTAATAAAATAAAATAAACAAAAACCAGTCTAAAATAAACTATCAATAGTTGAATGATACGGACACGGTCATGTTTCAGGGTTTCAAAATAAAGCTCTGGGAAATCAGAGCTCTCAAGAGTCTATGAGGAGATGTCGCATGAATGCACGTTCTGGCTGAGTGCCCAGTTACGCTGCTTCCCGACCATCGGGCACTCTCGCCAAAAGTACAGTACTTTCAAGGTTAAACTGTTCTTTCCAGACCTTCCTTTATATAAAGCTATCTTTTTATTTAAGGCAAATGAATCATTCTACGTAACCATTCTTTAAAACATTTTCTTTAGTATTTTATTATTCTGTCAAAACAGCACCCGGGGTTGGGGGAGGCTTTATTATTATTATTATTATTATTATTATTTATATTATTATCATTATTATTATAATTTTTATGATGATGATGATGATGATGATGATGATGATGATAATGATGATGATGATGATTATTAGATCCGTTCACATAGGAAGCAAAGAAGTAAAACAGTCTCATGCTTAGTCTAAACTGTTCTGTATACAACATTATATGACTGACTGTCCATTTTTGTAAATTACTTACTGAAACCCAAATGCAAATTTTGCATCGATTACCAGAAAATGAAAAAAAGTAAAGTTTCTGGAATCAATTCAGATAGGCTTTGGATTCATCTTTGTCATAGTTATGGTTGTCAGTAGTAAGGATACAATTAAGAAAAAAAAAACAAACAAACAAAAAATAAGCCCCAACAACAAAGGCAAAATTATTCCTGTAACCTTTTTTGAAGAATGATAAAAGGAATTCACAGATTTGACTCAACAGCCATTGATTATATCTTTTAAAATTTGCACAAGGCAGTCAAATTGAGAGATGATGTCGCAATTAATATCTGATACACTTTCACTGAACTTTCTTAAATCTTTATGATATCTCCCTGGTGGTTTAAACTGTGCTGAGAATGGAAGACAAAAGATTTTTGTCAATGATGGGAGATTTGTCCTCAAAATCTCAACAGAATTTCAATGAGTCCATGTAACAAGTAGGTTTCGTGGTGTAACAATGCAGTATTTAAAAGTTGATGACAAATTTATACAATGAAGTAATTAAAAATCCAGTTGTGAACAACTGTACACAAAAAATACCATGCCAATTATTACAAAATGAATCTGTTTTCACTAGGATCGGCCAAGAACTTTTCAACACATAAGAAGACACTGCTTTTTCTGCAAAGATGAATTCATTCAAGAAAAATTTTCCTTCTCAAAAACAAGTTTCACAGCCTCTAATACATTGGATACAACATGAGTAGGTTTGGTGAGTGATGGATCAATAACAAAGTCTCTGTGATTGTGACTTGAGAGTCGAGAATTGGAAAAAATGTCACTATTCCTGTTGAAAACTCCTGTGCACACAAGTATACTTTCACATGAATAAGCTTTGTCAACATTTGACTGGTCTTCATCTAGAGACTTGATGACCTGTACACTTTCTTTACAATCTCTTTGAAACATTTGAGTGTCATTTATATCCTCCTCATCACTCTCTTCATCTAAAAAATCTGCATTATGTCTCTGACCCACTCTCATTTTTCTGTTTGCTTGGAGTTCTGTTTCTGTATGATTAAAACGTCGTCTCTGAAGATAGCGATTATAGAGATTGCCACCATAAATATCTGTTTCTGGATTATCTCTGTAAGATGAAGGAAACAAAGGAAACAAATTTTATATCTCTAAAAGGCAATTTTACTCACAAGGTTAAAAAATGCAATAGCATGATACAGCTTCTGAAATCTTTTGTAATTTGCAAGGGCTAAGGTATCCCAGTAGATAAAAAATTGTCTGAAAAAAACACCCATTTGGCTTGTCAAACTCTAAATCAGGCATTTGTCATGAGAGTCTATAAAACTATAAAAATGAATTTGAAATTTGATGTTCTTAAATGAGTGAAAATCATGTGCAGACATGAAAACATACTGGGCTGTTGTCTGATTTACATTACCAGTGTGGTCCTCCTCATAAATTGATAGAAAAATCAAATAAATACAACAACATGGTTTGTAAAGGTACATTGCAAACAATGCTTACAATCTTTCACCTCTCAATGCACACAGAATGCGTATATGGCCTAACCTCACCTACAAAGTTTCTTGGGACCAAAAAAGGGAATTTTCAACTTTTATCTGTTAAAAAGAGGGATTTTAATTTGACGTACAACTTCCACCTAATAATGATACAAAAAATTCTATTACAAACATAAAATAAATTCACAGTGGATTTTCTTGCAAGTTATGCAATAGTTAAGGTATTAATCATTTCCTGCCTAGTGCGACAGGATGCAACGTAGGTCTCAATGCCTACTGCAACTGATTGCAACCTCAGTTTCCATGCCTAATGTGCCGTAATGGGTCTCTCCCTCACCCATCATCTTTTCACTTCCTTCACATGATCTCGATGGCTGCTTGACTAGCATTGGAAATCTTGTGTTGGCAAGATTTGTGGCCCTCTTCTTGAAAAACAAACAAACCCATATTTCTTATCTTCTTTTGATTTTCCTCTAAGGCTATTGGAATATGAAGAAATTCTGACATTGTGTTCTGCACAGTCATTGTTTAAGTTCCTTAGCAAACAATGGCACTTCAAATTTATGCAATCGCTTGTTGTTGAAGCTGATTAAGATGATGATGAATCAGATACTGAAATTGGTGCACTTAGTGATGAGGAGGGTAATTCAGATGATGGCCAAGGTCTAGATCTAGATCTAATTGGTAGGACTGGTGATAGTGCTGATAAATGGACAGACATACTCACCAATGTTACAGAACGGGTTGAACTGTTGCTTAAATGTTCATAAAACTATAAATTTTATGAAAATTCATGCTTTTCGCTTTCTAATGCATTTGATTTTCATTGCATTTAAACCATTTCTTACCATCTTGTAGGGCCAACATGGAAACCTAAGAAAAGAGCTGATTTAAAAAGCAACAGAAGGATAGAAAAATATAAGTATGAAGATGTCACTCTTTCTTTTATTGCACAAACAAAAGGAAGAGGTTTCAGAGGCGCAAAGATTCTTTAGACATATAAATTATAATGAAAACAAAACTCCCTCTCCCATGACCCTTGGACAAGAAACTAAAGCAACAAAAAAAAAGAACAACAATCACATAAACTGTGATGAAAGCAAATGAGAAACTGAATTTAAAAAATAATAAAATGTGAAAGTATTGAACATAATGAATGTGGTATTCCTTACCCTATACAATAGATGGTTTTTATATGGTCCACTTGAAGGTCTCTTTTTTGTTGACTCAATATGTAATCTGAATGATGGTATGTTATTTCACTGGGTTTCCCAATAAGTGCAGTGTACTTCAGCTCTTTCCCAGTGATTTTCTTTGAAATATAGAAAATAGAATGTATGAAAATATTCAAAGCACCACAGAATTAGTAAAGACACTCATTTCTGGAAAAATCCTCATAACCTATCTGCATATTACTAAGACATGTATCAAAAGTGAATTTCGAAAATGTTTTTTTACTTCCGCTTTCTTTCCTTTTTTAATCTTTCAGCCAAGATGAAGTTGTGGTCTAATAGAAATGACAAGAAGAAGAAGAAAAAGAAGAAGAGGAAGAAGTGATTTTTGCTTGTTTAGTGTTTTATTTCTTTCAAAAGCAATTATTTCTGACGCAATCCGCTCATTTGATTAAGTTTGTCAAAAATTGCAGCGCTTATACTTATTGCAGTCTTAGTAAATGGCTCATATTTTATCCATAATTTTTACATTTTCTCTTTTACATTCTGTTGCTGAATTACTGACAAATGAACCAAACTGTTTCATTTTAAGGATTTTTGTTTCAATCGACAAAGGCAGTTTTTAAAAATATTTTTGTAAGATTCTCTTCCTGGTCACATTCCACAAGGCATTTTGTTTTCTAATCCTTAAGATCGAAAAGAAGTGAAAATGAAAACATTTGGGCAGTTGAGATTTTTTCATACAGAACTTTTTTAAGTTCTGTGTTAAGTGCATTTCAAACTTCATTGTCGAATTATGAGATAAATATGTAATCAGGCAAAAATGTGTTACATGAACATATCAGAATGCTTAATTCACTAAGAAAAAGTGGCAAACAATGCCAAAAAGTGAGATTTATCTAGGCTATATCAATTACAATAACCTCATTATGATAAAAGGATATCGAAGATATTGGCATCCGAGCAGGATGGCACATTTCATGATTGGTAACTGAATGTCTCTTTGTACCAGAACTTTCCATCTAAATGGACCAGGAGGGATAATGGGAGGAAATAAATTTATTTTCAAAGTGTAAAAAAGGTAAATGTTATCTGCCATGAATGAAAGCAGACAAAATTGAAGTACCTGGTATAAACCTTCCAAGGCATTCATAAATGAGCCATGACCCAATCTGAAAGTAAAATAAATATCAGTGAGTAAAATTGATCCAAAAAATTGCTAAAATAAGGACTTTGTAGGAGTAATCTGACAGTCTTTAATATTAAACTGAAATGAAGGCACAAAACGTTCAGAATATTCTAATCAAGCTCTAAGAACTTTACACTGAGTCGAAAAAAATACATGAAATGTACCAGGTATATTATTTCAATAAAATTCTATTAACTTAACTACATAAGAAAAGGTTAAAAGTTTAAACATTCAAACCATATATCATTAGATGTCTTTTTAACCTTCTTAGGGCTAAGCTAAAATCCAATGCAGCATTCAGATTGTGGGCTAAAATGGGCTTGTACAAGATGGATCGCATAGGGCTCACAAATGACACTCCCATGGTCACATTTCTCAATAAAACCCCATATAACTATATATTTTTGTAAAGGGTATTGATGTGGGAATACAAATATAAGATAACATGTACACATTAGTGATGAAAAATTGGGAAATTACCTCATGAAAATGATGACATTTCTTTGTAAAAAGTGACAAAAATATTTTGACAAAGACAAAAATTTTACAAAAAAATATAAAAAGGCAGAATTCAAGTATATCCTTTTGTTGGAATAAAAATATATCCATGTATTGAGGAATATTTACATCCCATGACTTTTTTCCAGTCATATTTTTAGGGTGCTGACCCTTTCTTGACATTGTGGTAGGGCACAAAGCACTCAGCACACAGTCCGACATTGCACGACGGACACTCATAAGAAGATCTTACACGTGATGCATGTCTGAAAACACAATTTCTTCTTTTGCCTACATCCAGTTTTCGAATCTTGCAGGCAGAGGGACCAGGTTCCGCTGCCCCAGTAGGTGGCTGAATCGCAGGTGGATCCCTTTGTGCTGCAGCGAGTTCAGCTTTTGTGCGACGTTTATGCACAGTTATCTTGGGAGGATGGTAATTTCCCATGAAAGCCTCCAGAACAGAAACATTGAATTGATACCTGGTCATCTTAGGCCTGGCAGACGTATGCTCTGCGTAGATCACATATGCATTTAGAAGTGCACGGCCGAGCAATGAAAAGAAAACCTTGAGTGTCCACTTCATCGTCCGACGTTCCGAAAGATAGGCATATAGTCTGGCATCTGCCATATCAACTCCTCCCATTGATTTGTTGTAAAGAATTACAATTTTAGGGAGCCTCCTCTCTTTTCCTTTAGAATTTGTTGATATGGCAAATCCAGCACATGTCTTTGTAGACAGTAGGATCGGCTGTTTGCTACCATCTTTGTACGCAACACAAAGCATGTTGCCCTTACGTCGTTCAGACACCTCCTTGTTCCTGAGATGAGCACTGACACAACTAGTAGGTAAACCCTTGCGGTTCTTTCTAACTGTCCCAGTGGCGGTTGTCTGACTGTTGAACAAATCAAAAAGGAGCCTAGGGGATGTGAAGTAATTGTCCAGTCCCAGATGATGACCACAGTGCAGCAAGTTTGCTTCTGTCATCATACGTATGACGAGGTTATACGTATATCCCTCCGATGAACGGTCTTGAGGATTTACAGCACCTTTGTATACCTCAAAATTGTACAGATATCCACTCTGGGAATCACAGAGACACCACAGCTTGACGCCGAAACGAGCATGATGCTTATTCGGCATATATTGCCGCAGGTGAGGGGTTTTTCCGCGATAACCGATCATGCTTTCATCAATACAAATATCTTGACCCGGCCTGTAATTAGAAAGGCATTTCCTATTGAAATAGTTCAATAAAGGCTGTATTTTATAAAGTTTGTGATCAGGATGATCCTCTGGAGGGACTCCTAAATTGTTAGCAAAATGAAGGAATTTCATAATGAGGCTGAACCTGTCCCTTGTGAAGTGTTCGGGAAACCAGGGGGTTTTCTGGCTTTCACTCGTAGTGTTCCAGTATGATTCCAGTGTGGGTTTTTTTATTAGTCCCATATTGATGCACACTGAGAGGAAGGCATACATTTCCTCCCTTGTAGTATGCCCTTGTTTTATCCATTGGTGGACG
>JAOYNN010203218.1:0-10749 GCA_025770095.1 Goniobranchus kuniei
CTCTCTCTCTCTCTCTCTCTCTCTCTCCCACATGCACACCTGCAGACACAAACGTGTGCATAATAATATTCTTCTCTCGTCGTTCGTAGATCCTGTAGAATATTTCTATGGCTCAAGTGACCCCTTTTCTTATAAGCCAGACATCCATCGATATTCCTGTCCTATTCTTTTTATTTCCAAACACACGCCCAGCGAACAACACTTCAACATAGTTTTAAAACAACTCAAATGCAGCGGGAAATTTTTGCTTCGTTCCGAAGCGACGTTTCGGAACGCTGATGAGGATGGCAGTTTTATGACGCGCCGAACCGACGTACGGGAGTTTGGAACGACGCTTTTCCTTCGCATCGAACCGACGTTTCGGAACGTAGATGTGGATGGCCCTTAAGATCACATCAATGATCAAGTGTTCATAATATTATATTATTTAGTGACACACGTTCACCTACTTACTGTGGTACATAGGCCGACTACACACCTACTACACACCTTGATACAATCTTTCCACCTGTATAATACGGTTTTGGGGGTCATACTTCAAGAAGAAGAAGAAGAAGAAGAAGAAGAAGAAGAAGCTGATGATGATGATGATGAGGAAGAAAAAGAAGAAGAAGAAGAAGAAGATGATGATGATGGATATCACTCAAACATTCATAATGAAATATTGTGTGTAACATTATATAAAATAAACTACCCCGAAGCCATCAAAATGAACTCGTTCATGTTTTGAATTCATAATGTGATTTAATCATAGGAAAATTTTGTAAACAAAAAGATCTTGATGAAAGTTAAGTAAAAAATAGAAAAAATGCTTGCAAACCTTTAAAAAATGTAACAAAAAGCATTCTTAATATTATAAGGTTATCTATACATATTTACAGCAGAGACCATATTTCGTTTCATGATGGAAAAAAAATTAAAATAAATAAATAAACAATGAAAAAAAAAATTATGATGAAATTCGCATGGAAAATTGCCACAATTCCAGTCTGGACGGAAAAAGTAATTAGGACTACTGTACCCTGTATATTTGTTTGAGTTGTGGAATCTGAGAAGTGTACACTGTCAATACTAGTTTGGATATATTCTGGAGCCAAAAGAAACAAACATACAAAAATACAACAAAAAATTAAAAACTAAAAGTAAAGTTAGTCCCGTACCCATGACTGAGTATAGGGGAATTACGGGTAGAGCCTAACTATACTAGGCATACGGCATAATGTGGTAGTTTGCCATTGCTTTTCAAGCCGACTTTACTTCCGCCATGTCTAGAAAGACCTAGCAACCCATTGATACTGCTGGGTGAACAGGGGGCCCCGAAAAAAAAACACTGCCCGGCTGGGGTTCGAACTTGGGCCACTTTGCATGGCAGTCAGTCGCCCTACCAACTGAGCTACACAAATGCATAATGTTATATAAATTTTGTCGACAAAGAGTGCTCAGCTCAAGCCTAAGAGCGAAGGTTAGGTTTTATAGGCTTTCTTCCCTCGTAAACGAAGAAAAAACATAAAGTAAAAGCATAAAGGAGTAGATTGTAAAATTATGATTGGGTACATGTATGTACGCTGCGATGAGAAGTGTATGCATTGCTTTAGGTTCTGCTGGCTTCTGATGAGCATGTCATGATAATGAGAGGTTCATTTCAGTATTGCAAAAGTAAAAGAAAAAAAATTCAAACATTGATACAATTACAATGGAATTCAGATTGTGGCATTTAACTTTATTTAAGATGCTTTTCTCATAAATGAAAGCATCACGTATACACACACACGCACACACACTAACATGTAGCCAATTTAAGTATGTACTATGTATGTATGAATATTATAAAATGGGTACACTGTGTATTTCATAGGATAAAGGATTAAATATTGCATTTATACAATAGCGTTTTCCGCCTTTCTACAAATAATTTCAATGCGCTTTACAATACTTTAGCCCCCAGCAGGCATACCCCATCGGGAGTACACAGTAAAGTGAAGCATATTCTGCACAACAGGACCAGTCTTTTGCTAGGTACTCATTTAACACCTGAGTCGAGCGAAGCAATGTGAATAAGGGTGCATTTTCTTGTTTAAGGAAAAAAATCACAAGTAGTCAATGGCAGGAATCGAACCCAGGATCTCATGATCCCAAGCTGACTTCTTAACCATTGAGCCAACTGTACCAGTGACAAATGTAGGGGGGGTCTATGTTATGTATGTAGTATGTATGTATGTACGTATGATCATCTATGTACAAGGTGTTTCGATACCTTATTCCCCGCCTCCCGGGCCAGGCAAACCCAAAACAGCTGACATTGACATAAAAAGAACAACATAGGCCTACGTTTTGACACAAACTCACTCTAATCTCAAATCCAAAATTTCAAACATTTTGATTAACATGTCTGTCACCTGCTTTCCTGACAGCATCTGGACAAGCAGGATACGACTGCAGAAGAGAAATAAAGTGTATAGTCTCAACGTCCTTGCCACCTTTAAATCCTTACGAGAGCAGTGTGAAGATTATCTTTAGAGTTCAAAATGCTATTGTTTTCACTCTGTCTTTGTGATAGAACCAGAATGGTTACGAGCAGTAAGGTCTGTTGATATCCTGGCCACTCACATCAATCTTCTTGCTATGAACATTCTTAGATCTACCTGCATTCAACCATACTCTCATTTCATGCTACTAAGTTATTATAAAAATATAAAAAAAACAAGCTCCCCTAATCCTCTGCACATTGCTTTACATTATAATCGCATCACTTCCTGTTCGAAAGACATCTTTTCCCAACTTCCTTTAGAGAAATAAAAGATGTCAGAATCTTAACCTTTTACACCTTGTTGTTATTTCGCAATCATTTGATCATCTTCGTCCCTAACAACCATCGATATGACCAATGACATGGTGTCAGAAAATCAGATAAGCACCTAACCACTATAATCTAGTATTATTTTTCATTGCTATATTTAGTTTATCTTAAAACTAGCCATGGATTTACTTAAACCCTTGTCCATGAATTTTGAGCAAGGCAATACCGCTGAAAACGAGAAAATAGCTTCAACATATGAAGCTACCGGTACTTCTGACAGGTCCACTCGCTGATAAAACAGAAGAACAATGTACTTAGTTATTTCTTGCTTCACATTGGACAAGCAGGGAGGCATATTTACAATACCTGAACACTAACTTCAGAGGAAGAGAACAAGACAGAAGTCCTGATGGACAGATTGAGCGCATATTGTACACCAGAAAGGATTGTGATCATGGCCAGGTACAATTTCAATTCACGAGAGCAATGTAACGAGGAGGTAATTCACCAATTCGTCACAGAACTTAGAATTTTCTCATATGACTGCGAATACGGGGAACTGACGGACTCCCTCACCAGAGACTGAATAATATTGGGTACAAGTGATGAAAAGGTGACAGAAAGATTATTGCAAGAAGAAGATGTGCCCCTCGGCAAAGTTTTGGATACTGCCAGATCAATCGATGCGTCCTAGCGACAACTGTCTAATCTTGCTGGTAATGCGTCTGTTGACATCAAAACTGTCAAAAAGTCAGCTCATCACCAACTCAGTAACAAGCCACCTCCAAAATCAAGCAAAGCTAAATACTGCCCAATTCAAGTCTCATAACACTTGTTACAACTGCGGCTCTTTTCCACACTCATTTTCAAAATGCCCTGCGAAAAATAAAATTTGTAATCGCTGCAAAAAATTACACAATTTCAGCAAGATGTGCCACAGCCGCAAACTAGAATACAAGAAATCAAAACAAGCAAGGAATGTGCATGAACTGAATGAGGAATTAGAGAACACATAATTTGAGAGATAATCGAATTCAACTCAATAAATTATAAGAAAACAAATAGAGATGAAGTTTTCGCCAAGCTGAATGTCAATTTACCATCATTCAAGGAAAGGAACACTACTTTTAAAGTGAAAAAGGAAACAGGGGCACAGAGGAATGTTCTCCCAATCAGACTATTTAGAATCATGTTCTCAGACAGCAAAGATAAAACAGGAAACCCTTTGTTACTTACACCATGACACAAAATCTGACAAGCTTATGGTGGACACTAAATAAGACAATTTGGTATGTGTTCGACACCATGCAAGAACAACAGCATTGAACATTTGGCAGATTTTCATGTGACAGAAGACGAGGGCTCAGCAATCATTAATCTTCCTGCAACCGAGGCACTTCAATTAGTTTTCCTAAATTGTGAAATAAAAGGAAGCCAAAAATTCAGAGACAAAGAAGGGCTAATAAGCACATTCCATGGGGTATGTAATGGCATGGGGAAATTTGAGGGACAATATCATATTCATCTCGACTCAAGTGCCCCTCCAGTGGTGTATGCTCCTAGACAAGTCCCCATCAGCCTCAAAGAAAACATTAAAATAAAGGGCTTAGAGAAATGGAGAACCTTTGTATCATCAACACAAGAAAGTTGAGGAAGGAGAGCCAACTGTTTGGGTCAACAGCTTGGTCTACAGAGAAAAACCCAAAGGACGACTCAGATTATGTCTTGCTCCTATAGACCTAAACACGGTATTAAGGAGAGAACATCACGTTACACCAACATTGGAAGAAATACTCTTAAAATTAAGTGGTGCCAAATATTTTTCCATTGTAGATGCGAAATATGGCACAGGAATGTAGAACCCGTCACAGAATCAATATACTTGACTACATTCAACTCCCCTTTTGGCCGGCATAGATTCATGAGAATGCCCTTTGTACTTGGCATGAGCCAAGACATTTTCCTAGTCAAAATACAGTAGAAGGATGTCTAAGATCAATTGGGATAGCTGATAACATTGTTATCTTCGGACAAGACGAGGAAGAACATGACCAAAATCTTAAGATGATTGACCGATGCATCGAAAAGTCCTCAAACTCAATCCAGAAAAGTGCGAGATAAAGCAGACGAAGATAAAGTTCTATGGGATCATTTGCTGAGGGGGTGGAATAAAATCCAGCCAAAGTGTCAGCACTTAAAGACATGTGGATCTCCACAGAACTCCCAAAAATTACAGTAATTTCTGGGGCTTACAACGTGCACATGTGTACATTCATTCAAAACACAAGTGAACTTACTACACCACTACGTGACATTTTGAAGAAAGGAAATGAATTTGAATGGAATGCAAGCCACGAAACTGCATTAAACAAAATCAAAGATGCTATTTCTGAGAACGTCACACTTGCATACTTTGACAGCACAAAACCAATCACCGTTCGAGTTGATGCATCAATGAAAGGGCTTGGAGCAACATTAATTAAAGATGGTCAACCTGTAGCTTTTGCAATTAAGGCAGTAAACGATGAAGAAAAGAGATATGCTAACATAGCGAGAGACCTCAAGGCAGTTGTATACGGACGCCACAGATTCCACACATACTTATGGACAATCTTTCACTGTCGAAAGTGACCACAAAGCTTTGGAGTCCATACAACTTAAGCACCTCAAGGCTGCACCTCCCAGACTTCAAAGAATGCTCCTGAGAATATGACCTTACAATCTCAAAATTGGAAAGGAACCGACAGAAATCATAAGAATGTTATTACAATAAAATGACACGACCACCTTTTTTCAATTGGGTAGCCCCATCATCTTCCAGAATATGTCAACAAACAAATGGGAACCAGGTGTAATAACCAAATATGATGATCACCCAAGATCCTACCATTTTAAGACACAGCATGGCAACGAAGTTCATCGCAAGAGGAAACATCTTCGATCTGCTCCGAAGCAAAGGGCCCCAGAGACACCACATCCAATGTCTCATTTCGACGAATGGGAAGACCATCCAACGAAAGCACAGGTAAAGCTCCCACGCTTATCAGAGCCGGAACGGCCAGGAACGAGCTCTTACCTGTTTATAGTGTTTATGAAGACACCCTGTCCCTGCAGGAACATGACCCGCACGCAAACAAAGCACCACACTATATTACCAGATATGGTTGCACTGTTATGGCCCCACGGACATTCAACTGTTAGGCAAAGTCATCTATAAATTGATAATACTAGTGAGTGCGACCTCTGAACATCACAGACCGACAATCACTACACATGCACCCTAGACACTAAAATAACCCTCTAGGGCATGGATAGGTTTTCCCCTTAATTAGTAGTCACCCGGATTGGCAAGACTTAAGCTAGATTAGATACAGTACAGAGGAAACACAATTTCGGATGAAGGAAGCCGCCTGATGAGGTAAAGACAGGCTCACGATTATCATCACATGTTACGCGTCAAGAATAAAATTATTATTACTCGTTATAAATAGCTATTATAATTATACTTTCTTTTGTCACTTTAAATTTTATCATACCACTTCCTGTTTGAAACACACCCCTTCTCAACTTCCTCTCGAAAAATAAAAGATGTCAGAACCTTAACCATATATATGCTTCGAGTTGTTATTTCACTAACATGCGTTGATCGTCCTCGTCCCTAACAACCATCAATATGACACATACCACAATCAAAAGGGTCATGATTTCACTTCCTTTTTAGTAAGTTCTCAAATTTATTCAGATACCCAGCTATCCAAGATCTAAATATTGTGCAAAAAGCGTGTTCTTTGGTTGTTCTGAGCTTAATAGCCATACTTCTGCTATGTCCAACGCTACGTTGCTAAATCACCAAACGAAGACAATGCGTTTCTTTTTCTTTTCTTTTTGAAAAATGGCCACACAAACGAGGAGTACCAACATTCAAAGAAGACACTTCGGTCAATCTAAAAATAGACCTACGCCTATGAAAATTTGGGTTTGAGATTACCAAGTCAAGCTTTCGAACAGTGTACAGTTTTATGTTAAGTCTCTCCTCAGATCATCGCAGCAAGGGGGATGGGGTAGGTCTCGAAACACCCTATGTATATGTGAGTCTTGTGAACATGCATCAGGGGAATAGGAAAAAAGTGTGATGAAGCAGTATTTTATTGGAGGGAAGGGAGGAGAGGGGTGAAATCGCTCTTCAAACTAAACCTCAATGCCCCAGAAATTGGGGAAAAATTGCCAGCGCCAGGTGGGACCTCTATACCTCCATCGTTTTTACTTAAGCATAATCAGCTTAGGAAGTCTGAAGATTTAAATAAAATCATAATCGTGCAAAAGTGATTAATCATAATAAAACTAATGTCATATAATGAAAGTATTGTAACAATTACATGTAGCAGAAAACATCTTGGAAATGAGATCCTTAAACAGCAAGAAAATGCAATATATCATGTATAAAAACGTCAATCATGGACTGCATTTAAAATTATGAAAAAAACACACACACAAAAACAAAACGAAAAAAAACCCAACAACACCACAATACCCGAACAAATTGGTTATGCTCCTGAAGATTAACAATTCAAATTAAAAACAGAAAAACCACATCCGAGTACATTGGTAGTGTGAGAGATGAAAGCATTTATAATAATTAACCTTGAAATCAACACTTAACGTGGCAACAATATCGATTGGCTCATCACAATAACTCTAAAAATGTTCACCTATGATGAGTATAACAGACCTGAGTCTCAGCAACCCCCCTCCCCCTCCGCAAGGGAAAAATATGCAAAACGATGTAATAGGTGTAATCAGATTAAAGACTTAAAAACACTTATGTAGGCCTACACAGCAGATGTAACTGATATTGATGAGATAGTTTGAAATCAGATTAATACAGTCAGAACAAAATATGCAGATCTGGAATAATATTTCGTATCTGTGCCATGTCTACAGATTTGGTTTGATTTGGTTTTGGTAACGACGGTTTTATGCTCCGTGGTACGGCCGTGCTTAAGCACCGTGCCCCTTTCAACTTGCTTGGGAAACGAGCATGGTTATATCAGGATCCCCTCCCCTTCCCCGTTTACATCTCTCCTAATTTAGAAAGATGACACTATTGACACCTTCCTCAGGACCGGATCAATGATGATGATGTTCACAGGCTTTTGCCAACACATTATTTCCTTTTGTGAGCGGGCAATGAGAATACGATACGATACTATTTCAGCTTGGAATTCAGGCAGGTTGTGCCTGTTAATAATTATTAATCTTGATAGAATTCATGTAACTACTAAAGACGAAACTTTGGAGTATACACTAATTTATATAAACTTTGATGGCACAAGCGGAAAATAGACTTTGCAACAGAACATATCTCAAAAAATACAACTTATTATCAATTGTTTAGATACAACTCATTATCAATTTACTTTTACATAAGTCATAGATCTATTATAAATTAACCAATGGATTCATGTATGGGCCTATAGCTTTAATCGAGATTCTAAATGCACCCAGCAGCACCACACTCTACCAGCATCGTTGAAAATCCCGGATATATTATCTGTTTAAGCGCCAGTAACGTCATTCTCTGTAACACTCTTTGTTCCTTTTCAGATATCAGGGCTTTTGAGCTTCCAATCTTCCTGTCTTTCTGCCGTTCTCAGTAACATCTTTCTCTGTAACACTCTTTGTTCCTTTTCAGATATCAGGGCTCATAAGCTTCCAATCTTCCTGTCTTTCTGCTGTTCTCAGTAACGTCATTTTCTGTAACACTCTTTGTTCCTTTTCAGATATCAGGGCTCTTGAGCTTCCCATCTCCCTGTCTTTCTTCCGTTCTCAGTAACGTCTTTCTCTGTAACACTTTTTGTTCCTTTTCAGATATCAGGTCTCATAAGTTTCCAATCTTCCTGTCTGTCTTCCGTTCTCAGTAACGCCTTTCTCTATAACACTCTTTGTTCCTTTTCAGACATCAGTGCTCATGAGCATCCAATATTCCTGTCTTTCTGCCTTTCTTAGTAACGTCTTTCCCTGTGATATTGTTTGTTCGTTCCACGACCAATGAAATTGTTAAACTCTGAAGGTATGTGAGCCTTTGTCAGCCGTGGTTGCTATTTCCGGCAATTCTTCCTATCAGCACCGTTGTTCATTCCAAGTCATCCTTTCTGTATAAATGTATAAGAAATGGTATCTGTCTTTTCCTTATTGTGGCTAACAATTCTCCCGTAGTGTCTGATCTTCTCAGTACTTTCTCGTTCTATATGTATTCTTTCCGTTATATGATGTGCTCTGCCGCCTCAATTCTGTTCAGTATTTCTCCGTTGATTGTCCAGCTTTGGCATCCGTAGAGTACGATAGATCCCATAAAATGTTTAATGTTATCAAGGGTCCTTTGGCATCCATAGAGTACGATAGATCCCATAAAATTTGTAATGTTATCAAGGGTCCTTTAGCATCCATAGAGTACAATGGATCCCCTAACATTTTAATGTCATCAAGGGTCCTTTGGCATCCATAGAGTACGACAGATCCCATAAAATGTTATCAAGGGTCGTTTGGCATCAAGATAGATCTCATAAAATGTTATCAAGCGTCCTTTGGCAATCATAAAGTACGATAGATCCCATAAAATGTTATCAAGGGTCCTTTGGCATTCATAAAGTACTAAAGATCCCATAAAATATTACCAAGTGTCCTTTGGCATCCAAAGAGTACGATAGATCCCATAAAATATTACCAAATGTCCTTTGGCATCCAAAGAGTACGATAGATCCCATAAAATGTTATCAAGCGTTCTTTGGCATCCATAGAGTTCGATAGATCCCATAAAATGTCATCCAGGGTCATTTGGCCTCCACAGAGTACGCTAGATTACATAAAATGTTATCAAGAATCCTTTGGCACCCATAGAGTACGATAGATCACATACAATATTATCAAGTTCCCGGAGCAAAAATGTTAGAAAAGGGCAGTTCCATGAGTAACTGACGTAGCATATGATGAGTTTTTGTGATATTGTGAAAAGTTATAAGACGTCTAAAGACATCTGTACCTTTATTGAAAATAATAATTGTATTGTGTCTGACTCAATAATTGTTCCAATGTGGAAATAATACGATTAACTGACGTAACTTGAAGAAAATGATCATCAACGCCATGTATACAAACCTACACCATTTGCTTTGAATTTTCCCAAAGTAAGACAAACACTGTTTTACTATAAAAGCTATTAACATGCCTATGATCAACATTAAACGTTGTTTTCTTTCCAATTTTTGAAAAAGATAACAGTCATCAAGACAAAAATTAGTAAGATTAGTAACTAACGTAACAATTACGGTAACTGACGGAACATTCTTCAATCAAAAAATTGTTAAATAAAGAAGAAGAAGTTGAAACTGAAAAATATAGTTATGAGTAATGTTGTCGACTTGAAGCTAAGCTTTGCTATATCCATTCTACATTATTTGTAACTTAATTATTTAAATTTAAAAACATTATTCTAGTAATTATAAGTAATAAGGAAATGCGCACTTTATAATCTTGACCTTGGTCATGTTAACTAAAAGATCATGCATTTTGAATCGCTATGATGTTGTCAATAACAAACTATGTCATTGCAGACTTTTAAAGGCAGCTTAAATGTCATTGTACAAAGCGATTTTAAAGAGCTCATAATATCACCCAATTAAGTGGATCTTTAAAATCCTTATTTAAAAAAATTGGACCAAGGGAGACTGATTGTTTTACAACATTCTTCTTTGTCTATATTAAATTTTCGCCCAAATCTCCAGATCTACAGAGCAATGTACACATTTCAAAACTATTTTAACATAATAGAATGTTTTGTTTGACGTCTAAATAGCCTACATTACAATGAATGTTTATCTTTAATAGTTTTACTTTTCTCACCTTTTCACCAAAGGCCTCCCTTTAAATGTCTTGGTGTTCATTAGCCAAGTTGC
>JAOYNN010203329.1:0-10749 GCA_025770095.1 Goniobranchus kuniei
TCTCTCTCTCTCTCTCTCTCTCTCTCTCTCTCTCTCTCTCTCTCTCTCTCTCTCTCTCTCTCTCTCTCCGTCTCTCTGTATCTCACTACCCTCTCTCTCTCCTTCATTTTTTCTCTGCACAACTCATTTTTTCATCTCTCCAAAGACGTTTAATACATAATCTCAAAGCGCGCATTATTAACAATTTACATAAAAAACAAACGTGATGAAAAATTAATAATGACATTACGTTAAAAATGGCAATAACACCTTATCAATGACATTGTATATTATATAAAAAATCACAATTTATCAATACACAATCAACGGAATTCTAAAAATTGGTTTGGTAGTACTAAAAACAAAATATGTGGGATTTTAACATGAGTATAAGAGTATGCATTTATGAATGTAAGCTTCTTGAAAAATAGAACGTTTCTAAATTCCTATTAAACTCGATTTTTGTTTTACAATAGCTAATGCTCGTAGGAAGGGCATTCCAGACTTTTGGTGCCGCAAAGGAAAAGGCTTTTTGGCCTATTGTTTTTAAATTTGTTTTGGGAATGATAAATATCCGAGTGTCAGAACTCCAGCCTAAGGTTCTTGCTGGTTGATATGAATGGAGCAGTTCTGACAGGAAAGATGGGAGGGTATAGTCAAAATAGTTAAAGCAAAAGGGGGGGGGGGGGATTTTGTTTAATTTTCTTCCGTACATGGAGCCAATGAAGTTCTCTCAGCATTTTTGTTGCACTTTCTAATCTATTTTTTCCGAGAACGACTCTGACAGCATTGTTCATAGCAACTTGAACTTTTGTTAGGAGATCCTCATTTACTCCGTACAGGAGAGAATTGCAATAACCAATTTTCATAAGAACAAAATGGACGGCAAGCTTTTTGGCCGCCTCAGTCGTGATGAATTTTCTAACATTATGAATTTTACTGATGTTAAGATAAATTGATTTACATAAATTTGTAACATAATATGTGTTCATTTTCAATTCATCAACGAAAAAGATTCCTAAATTTCTAACGCTTTTAAGTGGTGTTATGTGAGATGGGCCAAGCGACAAGGCAAAATTAATTGTTTCATTAGTTCGAAATTTATTGAGTGGTGGCTTATGACCAGAAATCAGACATTCACTTTTAGATTCATTCAGCTTAAGGCGACTTTCATTCATCTATGTCTTCACTTCGCCCACACAAGTCTCAATTTCGAACTTTTTATTGTCAAATGAAGTTTTAGTATTTTGACAGCTGACATAAATTTGGATGCCGTCTGCGTATGCATGATAATTTACTATGTTTCTCTTGAAAATATTAAATATTGGTTGTGCATACAAAATGTACAAAATCGGTCCAAGACATGAACCTTGTGGAACCCCATACATTATATTAGATGGTTTCGAGTAATCAGTTCCCGTTGCTACTCTAAGGGTTCTGTTCGATACGTAAGATTTCATCCATATCAGTACTGTACCTGCTATACCATATTATGTCATCTGAAGTCGCTGCAACAAGACGTCATAATTGACACAGTAAAATACAGCACTTGCATCTAAAAGTGTTAAAATAGTTGTTCTTTTGGTCTGCACTTTCTAAAAGATCATTGAATTTTATTTTTTTCTTTTTTTTTTTTTTTTGAAGTTGCCGTTTCCTTTGAATGATATTCACGGTAGGCAGACTGATATTCTAGCAAATCATTCTTTTTAAGATGTTGAAACAATTGTTCTAACCCAGCGTTCTCGTGGATCTTACTTAAAAATGACAAGTCTGAAACTGGCCCATAATTTGTGAGTTCATTTATATCTAGATAATCTTTTTTTAACAAAGGTCTTATTATCGCTTGCTTAAACTTGGTGGAACAGTGCCAGACATGAGAGAGGTATTGATAATGTTAGTGATTGGTTTTATCAATTCTTCAAGACATGACTTTAAAATGTGAGTAGGTAAGGCATCAAGCTCACAGTTTTTGGTTGGGGATTGTTTTATCAGTTTCAGTACCTCAGATTGGGTCACTTGACGAAAGTGAGTAATTTTACAGTCTCCCATAAAGGGAGGAAAACATGAATGCAACGATGTGTCTTTAAGACCATTTTGAATGCTTTCAATTTTTGAAAGAAAATGACAAGAATTTTTAAATTTTGATCCAAATAGTTTGGTAGCTGTGAACTTGATGGTTTACATAAAATGGTATCCAAAATCTTATTGAAATCTTTGATATTAGTATTTTGTAACTTGTCAGTGAAATATTTCTGCTTAGCTTCTGTTTCAGTTTCACAGCATTTAAAGACTTTCTGGCTTCAATGAATTTATTCTTATCGTCCGTTTATTGTCCTGTGTTGCTTCAATGTATTTCTTTTGTCGTTTCAGTCTTCTTGCTCTCTTTATATTTTCATTGAACCATGGAGAGCGTCTTTCAGTCACTTTTCGTTCAATAAGAGGAGCGTGAGAATCTAAGATGTTTCGTAATTTGTCGTCTAAATCATCAGTTTTCATGTTGGGATTATTAACTAGAAGCTCAGTAATGTCATTCTTAAAATTAATCATGTTTTATCTTTTAACAGTTTCGTGAGAGGACAGTCACTTTTTTGGTTGAGTTTTGAAAAAGTCTGTCAGAAAACATATTATTACGTTATGGTCTGAAAAAGGGCATTCAATCACAATGAAATTTGATATTTTTGAGGATGGGGAGAGGTATACAGAAACAATGCGAATAACGTATTTGCTACATCTTAAAACTGTTTTGAAAGCCTCGAAACAGTTCAATATGTAGTTGGATAAATCGCTGAAAGTCACTTTCTCTTTTAAGTGTTTTTTTTTTTAAAATAATTGCAAGGCCCCCACCTCCACGTTGTTTGCATGGGAAAGATTTGGATGAAAAACCATCAGATGTCATTTGTCTCAGAATTGCCTCATCACCTTCTGCCAACCAGGTTTCGCCACTGATGAAAATGTCAAAATCGCCGTCAAGAATCATTTCTTGGAGTCTTATTTGGATTCGATCTTGAATGCCAGCAGCCGACTCGATTGTTCTGAACGAAATTTTCCAGATGAACTTTGAATAAATTATTGTTCGAGTCTGGGCTAGTTTGCATGAGGTGTGCTGAATCTAAGTATGCATGATCCGTTTTCACTGTTTCTGTTTTTATCTCGCCTGGTGAGTATGAGCCGTTATTGACTCCTGTCTGAGACCTTTCCTACGTTGTCTCATCATTTTCTGCAGTCTTAACTAAGACTAAGTCGTAGTTTATATAACAGTAACGATCAGACGGAGTAGGGGCGGGAGTTTGGGGAGTAATACAATGAATACGCCTTCGCTTTCGAACCCCGGCTCTTGTGCCTCGAGGCCATCGCCAGTGGAGGGGTGAGTAGATGGACACCGGTACCGATAGTACCATTTCAATTTGTGTTGAACTAGCTGATGAACAGCAAATGAAAACGCCCAACTTGGTGACGGGACACAAAAGCCTGTTCTGTTTATATTGTACACATGATTTGAAGTCTTGAAGTCATCAAAGTTGCAAGGTTGAGAACAGTATAAATGCCCATGGTGTAAGTTTGAAATGCCAGTACAGATTTAAAAATCAACTGTGTAAATATAAGCTGTGAAAATTTTGTAAAAGTCCATTTGCTGATTATCACAGGTGGTTATAAATAACTTGCCTTCAAAAGTAAAAGGTGTATATTGATGTAGTCCAGAGAAAATGGAATAAAACAAGCACAAAATACGAGAGCAATGAACAACACAGCTGCCAGGTTCGGAGCAACACATACTTTTTGAGAGTTACAAACTTACAATGGAAGGGAATTGTCGCTTTCATAGTAATTTTTGACCTAAAATTTTCAGTGAAACATCAGATTTGATTAGATATGTTTAAAGCTTGATATCCTTTTATTTCAATATATTGTTGAAATAATGTAGCCTAATCTACATCTCATATTCAGAAATATTAAGAAAGTAAAAAAGTAGCCACAAATTTCAAAAACTCTGTTGTTTACACAATTGACGTTGAAATCAAATGACATTGATGATCCTTTCTCCCTTTGCGTTTCCTTCCAGTATTTTGCCAGATCGCCAGATTTAACTACCTTGCAGACAATCGACCGCCATTTTCAAGATGTGATTGGCCGAGCTGAGAAGCCTTCTTTCAGTGACCTTGAGACGGTCAACAGATTGTATCAATGCGCAGGTCTCTGACTCATCCAGACAAATCATATTTCTATTAACTATTTGAAGTACACGGTGATCCACGAAAAACGCAACCCATGGGGACTCTATAGCCTATTCAATAAGCTAAAATGCACACCAAAATCTCAACATATTAGATTATCGCCTCATGTTGAACGTCTGTATGGCGCGCGCTTTCAACACTTACGATAAGGATGTAATGTAATTATTGGATTTCCCTATTCCCTAAGAGTTGCGTGATAAACGGATCATCTTGTAGGATTTTTATAAGCCATCAACCATTCAACTCATGAAATTGAAATGCCATCAATCCTGATTTGAAAGAGTGCCAAATTGAAATACTATAAATCCTGATTTAAAAATATGCCAAATTAAAATGCTATAAATCCGGATTTAAAACAGTGCCAAATTGAAATGCTCTAAATCCTGATTTAAAAGAGTGCCAAATTGAAATGCTATGAATCCTGATTTAAAAGTATGCCAAATTGAAGTGCTATACATCCTGATTTAAAAGTGTGACAAATTGAAATGCTATAAATGCTGATTTAAAATAGTGACAAATTGAAAGGCTATAAATCCTGATTTAAAAGCATGCCAAATTAAAATGCTATAAATCCTTATCTAAAAGTATGCCAAATTGAAATGCTATAAAATCTTATTTCAAAGTATGCCAAATTAAAATGATATAAATCCTGATTTTTTAAAAGTATGCCAAATTGAAGGGCTAAAAATCCTGATTTAAAAGTGTGACAAATTGAAATGCCATAAATCCTGACTTAAATGTGTGGCAAATCTAGGTGGCATAAATCCTGATTGAAAAGTGTGCCAAATTTAAATGCTTTAAATCCTGATCTTAAAATGTAACAAAGTTAAAGGCTATAAATCCTGATTTAAAGGCGTGCTAAATTTAAATGCTATAAATCCAGATTTACAAGTATGACAAATCTAAATGCCATCAATCCTGATTTAAAAGTGTGACAAATTTAGATGCTAAAGATCCTGATTTAAAAAGGTGACAAATAAAATGTTTGTTAGCAAGCACGTCCTGGACTCTTTTCACATTGTACAGTATATTAGGAGCCCGGTAGCTCAGTTGGTAGAGCGGCTGACTGCCATGCGAGGCGGCCCGAGTTCGAACCCAGCCGGGCAATGGATTTTTTCGGGGCTCCCTGTTCACCCAGCAGTATAAATGGGTAGCTTGGTCTTTCTAGACTTGGTGAAAGTAAAGTCGGCGTGGAAAGCAATGGCAAACTACCACATGATGCCGTATGCCTACTCCTACACTCAGTCATGGGTACGGGACTAACTTTACTTTTGCAGTATATTAATTTTAAGTATGCACACTATACTGTTATCATGGTGTTTGTGTTTAATTTTGTTCGTAATTAAGTCCTATCATTATCATACTATCATGTACAATTAAGCATCGGAAACTGTCCCAAGATGGCAATGGATGATTTAAAAATGAATTGCATATATCGATGCTCACTAAAATCGGGCAAAATTCATTTATTCAAAGAACTTAAAATAATTGGAATAGTCTCCATTTCTTCAACAAAAGATGTCCAGTCATTGAACAGCTTTAAATCTTCCATTGATTTCGAATCGCATGGTGTTAAAAACAATCATGATTGAATTATATGCTATATTTTACTTGCCTCTTGAAACTGGGCATTCAAAGGATTCTATATTCCTATTCACCCGTATATATGATATGATATGATTATATTATATTATTATTATATTTATATTTTAGCTCCAGTTCTAGGCTTGCAGGTTCCCAACTCAGTATTGACAAAGTCTTAAAGTTTTATGTGTAGCTTTTGAAGATTTAGAAAAGTGGTCTTGAAAAGCCATGAGAATTTAACTGATAAATTCTACAAATGTTGGAAAATGTGGAAAAAAATAAAAGCTTTTAAATAGAATCATTGTACTAATGTCACAGCGATCACAATACAACATAGAGTAGACCTGATAAGAAAAATAAGACCCACCAAAGATGCAGAAATTTAAGTTACCAGTATGTTATGTCAACTATACTATCCACTTCGGGTATGTATGTGTGTATGTATGTGTGTATGTGTGTCTAGGATAGGTGTGTATGTATGTAGACATATGTATAAACATTGTTCTGGGTTTGTTTGTTTGTTGTTGTTGTTGTTGCTGTTGTTGTTGTTGTTTGTTTGTGTTTTTTGTTGTTTTTTCGGGGGGGGGATTGTTCTTTTCTCTTATTTTTTTTTAATTTTAATATTACTGTATTAAAATCTCATCAATGTAACAGCAAAAAACAAAACAAAACCAACAAAAAACAAACAAACAAACAACAACAACAACTATACTATCCACTTATGTTTGACCGGTTCGGTTCGCCTCAGATCCGGGATGTCGGTGGTTCGATCCCAGGGCGAATCATAGTTAAGACTTTACAATTGGCAATTTAGTAACTGTCTCGTTTGGCGCACAGCATTATGAGAATATTTCTGAGACTAGTCAGCCCGGTGTCAATACGACGTGACTGTATGAGTCATTCGAGTTGTGTTGTATCGCATGGCTCATTTCGTGTGGCAGCACATAAACGAGTCAAAATAGCACCCTTATGGCTCATTTCGTGTGGCAGCACATAAACATGTCCAAATAGCACCCTTATGGCTCATTGTGTGGCAGCACATAAACATGTCCAAATAGCACCCTTATGGCTCATTGTGTGGCAGCACATAAACATGTCAAAATAGCACCCGTATGGCTCATTTCGTGTGGCAGCACATAAACATGTCCAAATAGCACCCTTATGGCTCATTTCGTGTGGCAGCACATAAACATGTCCAAATAGCACCCTTATGGCTCATTTCGTGTGGCAGTACATAAACATGTCCAAATAGCACCCTTATGGCTCATTTCGTGTGGCAGCACATAAACATGTCAAAATAGCACTCTTATGGCTCATTGTGTGGCAGCACATAAACATGTCAAAATAACACCCTTATGGCTCGTTGTGTGGCAGCACATAAACAAGTACAAATAGCACCCTTATGGCTCATTGTGTGGCAGCACATAAACATGTCAAAATAGCACCCTTATTGCTCATTTAGTGTGGCAGCACATAAAAATGTTAAAATAGCACCCTTATGGCTCGTTGTGTGGCAGCACATAAACATGTCAAAATAACACCCTTATGGCTGATTGTGTGGCAGCACATAAACATGTGTAAATAGCACCCTTTTGGCTCATTGTGTGGCAGCATATAAACATGTCAAAATAGCACCGTCGCTGAGATTACCTTCAGTGTTGAAAAGTGATGTTAAACACTTAATATGATTAAAAACTTACACTTAGGTTTGTGTCCAAACAGGCCTACTTTACACCCATAGCAACGTGTGATTATTTGTGTGTTTATTCTTCTAGCCGGATGTCCAGGTTCTCTTCGTTGTGGTCCATCTTGTTACATGGACATGGGATGTGTGTGTCGGTGCCGGGCTGGGTCGGATAAACCCTTCTTTCATGGTATGCTTTAACATAATACTACTATTAATCTGAACTAACAACTTAATTTCATCATTCATGCGTACAGCCTCCTAGCAGAGCAAGGGTTAAACAGATCCAAAATGGGGAATTTGATTTGGGGGGGGAGGGATTAAGACAACAGGACAGAGGACGAAACAGACGAATGCATGTTCTGGTATTCTCTATGAAAAAATTTAATAGCCGTCATCCATTTTCATGAATTTTCAAAGAACTGTCAAATCAAAATAAAAATGATAATAATATAAAACACGCAACAACGACAATTTTATTTAAGTACTGCCGTATGATATTTTGTTACCTTTTATTCCTTTGCCCTACTCATGACAATTCTACGTCTTATCAACAGGCCCTGGACCATACGGAAACAGTCTGCCAGACCCAACGTGCGAGTTCTTTGCTGCCCGAGGCGAATGCTTGGGGAACATCAAAGACACCATTAGACCGCTTTGCGCCAAGTCGTGCGGTTTGTACCAACCAAAAGGCAGTGTTGCTACTGGTAACATTAACAGTAACAGTAACAGCAACGGCAACGGTAACAGAGTTGAGCCGAGCACCAGTTGGCCACGTAGTAACCGTCTCCAAGCAAAACCTCTGGGGTCGCCTTCGTTCAGTACAAATGTCAACGCCCCAAGTGTCAAAGAAATGCCGATGTTTCAACAGGGCGTGGAGCCTCGTGTGTCGTTTAGTCAAACTCGAGCCAATAGAATGCGACCTGCCCCCTCCTTCAGGTCAGAACAGCAGTTCCTGCCAGCCAGCGAAGCAATGGCGGCTCCTAATCGCATTCTAAACACAGCCAGGAGTCCGATGGATGCTCCATCATCTTTGATGACTTTCCGATCCGGTCTGTTCCAAAGACCTTCGAGTCTTGGATCCAACGACCCTTCTGTCTTCGGGCCTTTGGTAATGACAAGATCCTCCAACGGCCGCATGGCTAGGTTGTACATACCCACAACACAGGTCAGAGGTCGTAATGGTTTCCAGGGACGAATGCCCGGTCGTCAGCGTATCAACTTCCTGGCCAGAAAAGCACCTATGGTACCTGGTTATCTTTCCAACAGTCCTGAGCTGGATGCTTTGTTAAACAATGGTCAATCTGGGGTGAATTCTCTCAACACAAATTCTCTCCAACCTCTATCACGCCAGGCCTATCAAAGAGGCTTTTCCAGACAGCCGACAGTCCGCCAGGCATCTGCTTACGATCTCGCAAGTCTTGGCAGTCCAAACTGGAGCTTCAATGGTCGGGACAGGTCAATCAATTTTCTAAAAGGTCAAGCCGCAGACATGAACTCTGGTAATCAGTTGTCGAGAGCAAGAGGTAACTTTGCTGCTGTTGATTTTTGGCCTAAGGTGGGTCGTGGCTCCGCAACTAGAGGCCAGTCTAGATCAGTTGACCAAGGAGTTATGGGATCGCTGTCCCGAGGTGGACCTGAATTCGGTCAAGTTGATCCGCTGGCAGTAAATGTAAATCCGGAGCCTCTACCGGATTCACAGGTGAGAAAATACGGAAGCCACAATCTTCAAACCACTGGTCCCTCCTTCATGAAATCGGGACACATTTATGGAGACACTTCCTTCAAAGGGTCGTCTCCTGTCAGGGGCATGGCCGGAATCAATCAGCTAGAAACACCAAAAGGCGAGTGGGAATTCCAGCACCAGCCAGCAACTGACCTTCAAAGGACGGCTCAATCTTCCTCCGGCGCCTTGACCACCGCGTCTGACAGCTCTGGAACCAGGAAGACGCTTGCACGTTCCAGAAGACCCCTCCAAACCATGAGGTCTCAGAAGCGGCCACAGTTTACTAACGAAGCATCCCTCGGAGAGTTGCCATCAACACGCGGTCAGATCTCCGTCAGTCAGCAGTCAATTTATTCTCGAGATCCTGGGGTGGAAAACGTAAGACTAAACAGCCGACCAGGGATGGCAGTGGATCAGACTGTTTTCACTGATCCTCAGCCGGGCCTAGCCTTCAACCAGTTACTTGATACTTTGAATCCAACAGTTCCTAACCAAAGACAATGGAATTCCCCAAGAGTTTTCAACCGCGTCAACAGGATGCAGGCCTTATCAGACCCAGTAGCATCGAGTCTCATGGACAATGCTAACAACGCACATGAGAAAGCTGCACCTGCCATTCTCAACCAGTCATCAGAACTGTTTGCTTTTAGCCTGCCGGATAACACAAACAAGGAAAATGAAAATGCGTTATCTAATTCCACATCATCATCTTCAAAAGGGTCCCTATTACACCAATGGGCATCTCTTCCTGATTCCATTTCCTTTCCAGCAGTCAGGCCTGAGTTCAACACGAGCAAAATACAAAACGGCTTTTCAACTGGACTTTTCAACGATGTGAACCGAAATGTAGTAAATTTGACCAACGAATTCTTTCGTGATGCCGCAAAGAGCTCTTCTGCCTTTTTATACCCAACATTCCTCGGCTCGGGGAGGAGATATTTAGCTCCTGCTTCAAGGAACTATTTCCCAGTAAATGTCGTCAACCCCAATATGGCAGCATCCCAAAATAGATCAAATTATATCCCTTTGCAGGTCTCCCAGACCAAACCCCAACTAACTTTACGAGAGACCCAAAGACTAAACGACAATCAACAGACTCAAAGCCTGAAGGTCGAGATGACACCGCCATCTTTGGGCCAACAGTTGGAAAGAAAGAGAATGAACATTCCAGAGAGAACAGACAGTAGCAGATCGCAAACCAGACAGTTAGCTAGGCCAGATTTGGTGCCTCGTTCTGGTGGTTTTACACAGCGACTACCAGATGAAACAGAAATGGGGTTACATTTCTTTTAGGCATTTTCGATACCAATGCATATTATTAGAAAGTAAGTTGATGTATGAAATGATCATCGATATAACATATATATGTGCAGGTATTGGTTGATAACACCGTTATAAGTTAGTGTAAAATATTTTTTTTCTGATGTCAACAGACCGAGCGGACAGTGACTGGGGCGTGGATGGAGATTTTGTTTGTTTGCTTTTATTGAAGGGACTGCCAAAATGTTGGCATTTTGTTTAGAATCAACTGTCATCATTCCTGT